>JAQFXM010000974.1:0-38049 GCA_034693345.1 Entomobrya multifasciata | reverse complement strand
GTGTAATGGTGTGGTCGTGTGGTGTACTAATGTCGTACGATTTGGCTCTGTTTTCAGCTGGCAAGGAATGCATAATGCATGCTACTTCATGACTTCAGATTCAGACTCAGACTGACTATGACTATGACTTTGTTAAGCGTTTGGCTTGGCTTCAGTTTCATTTTTTGCCGAAAGTCTCCATTTATACATTTCAAAATTTTGTTTGTGAAAAGTTAAATCCAAACCTATGAATGAAAGCATTATTTCTTATTCTAATCGTAACAAAAATTTAAAAAATCATCACTATACTTAAAACTTGTATAAAATATTTCATAAAGAATGATGCAAAAAGGTTTATAGTCTTTAGTCTGATAATGTATTATTTTATTTCGTTTCTGTTTGCATACATCACAATTAAATCTACACAATTTTTCTCATTTTAACACATTAAATTTACTTGATTAAATCGTAGCTTATAAATGTTAACTTACAAATACTTAATCATTTACAAATCTTGTTTGTACAGTACACAGTATATAATCGAAGGGTTTGGCTTTGCGGGGTCCATCTAACTAAACAGTTAGTTTTATAGCCTGTCAACTTATAAAATGATACCAGAATGATTATTTGACATTTTTTTATTTCTTAAGGGTTTCAAGTTATTATTTAGCTAAAGGGACACTTCTACCTTTGTAATATTGCAATTTGGAATATAATGCTGTGATACTAAATCTACAAAATCTGTATTCATATTTACATGTTCAATGATTCTGGAAAAGCTAAAAGCTACACAATTCTCATGGCTGGACTTTGGCACGCACACTCAGGTTTATACACAAAAGAACGCTAACTATTTGTTTCATAGCTTTCACTGTCAAGTCTCATCCTCTAGCAGCCCAGAATGGGTTATTTGGATCAATTGGCTTGCCATCTCGTTTTCTGATGACTTCACCATCCCATGAAGCTAAAGCGTCTATTTAAAAATCAGAAAAATTCATATTTTTAATTCCATCAAAGTTTAATTTAAAAAAAATAGGATTGCTTAGTAAAATGGTCTCCGTGTTCAGTGTTCTTACTTAATATGCTGGCTAATACAGAAGTGGCTTGTTCTCTTCTCTTTTCCAAAAGATCCGGTACTCCGTCATCCTCAGACTGCCATTTCTCTCCTAGAATATCATCGTCCGCCTTTATAGCAGCTCTTCCCCCGGATCTTCTGCCTCGTGTTGCCCAGAACGGTTTACTGGGATCGTTGGGATCCTTTTGGCAAAGGTAATGAACAATTATAACATGCACCAAAATAATAATGCTTATTGTATTTTTAATAAATTTTTGGAAAAAATACAGGTTAAAGTGAAAGTTGACTTTACCTGTTGATTATTGCAAATGACATGTTGATATAAACAAAAGAAAGTCACAATGAATACAATAGCGAGTTTCATGTTGACTGTGCGTAAAGAAGATATGCGTTTGGGGTAAAGTGAAACAAGCTTTCAGAAATACGGAGAAACACTTGATTTGGTTTCCGAATAACTTTTAGTTTCTTCAGAACTGAGCTGCTTCTTCAGGTGCTCTCAAGGTGTTCAAGATGCTTTCTCAGCAGTTGAAATGTGGATGAAAGTATTCTGAATTTTCTCCCTTTTTATATGAATGAATAAAATGAAAGTGATCCAGTTCCAGTGATAAAAAAAGTAGAAAAAGTACAAATCTTGTTGAAAACAATGATATATTTATTTTTCACAAGTCATTTTAGGTACACACGTAGATAGTCAATAGTCATACAATACATTATCACAAAACATACCCTGATTTGAAACGCACATTGTTGCATTAGAGTGGGACTTTCCTCAAGAGTTAATATAGTGGGGTTTGTGCACACGCTTTCATCAAAATCAAAACAACATAAATTTTTAATCTAGATTAAAATGGTGTATGGGATATGATGTACTATACATCGTTGCAAAGCGTGTGCGAAGCAAAGCAAATAATTTTGACGCATTCACTGACTACTTTCCCTGTACCACATTTATTATGTCATGTTGGGTGGGCGGATTGAATAAGGAAATAACTCTACATCAAAAGTATGAAGTGTGTAAGGAAGCAAAGGAATTCCAGTGTAAGTGTAACTGTGCTGGTAAGTCACTTTCGTATTGTGATTACTTTTTCATAATTGAAAACTTTTTAGATTTCCCAAGTGAATATCACGAATACAAATCCTTATGTATGTTTACATACATTTTGTGAATACATTGTAAATATTTCACGTGCTTTATTAAAGTTGAAATAAATGCATTCCACTCATACATTGGTCACTTTCATTCATTACTCCTGAAAAATGTTGAGCTTGAGAAATACTTCCGATCCGCCTCTTAGTTTTCTTCAAGGATATATTGCACTATAGGCAATATACATGAGAAAGTGAAATCGAAAAGAGGGATATGATAGCCTCCTACAATAATGGTATTGAAAAATTAAAAGGATTGATCAAATAAATTATTTGGATAAGGTTACTGCTATTGCACTTCAATGTTTTATCAATTATGTACAATTTGGATTTTGAAATTGCAGGAAGGCTACTTTTGCATGCAGCATTTTGTTGATTGTATTATAATATGTCTACTTTCTATTGCTTTTCAGGTAACTTATCAGGTACGTATTTTGCAAAGGTATGTTATGCACTATATTATGATTTCCTGTAATTGTCTCTCGCTAATCAACCAATTTGTTTTCAGGTAGCTACTTCATTTGGTGCTGATGCAATGTTTTCTTCTTCAAGCTTATGTTTCAATCTGAAAGCTAAATGTTTCAGTTCCATTCTGGCTCTTTGAAGCTCTTGTTCTCGTTGCCGTTGTATCCTAAGAAGAATAGCTGCATTTACCGTGTCTACTCCTACAACACAACAAAGAGTTCATTGAGGCAACAAAAGAAAAGATGTTATGAATATGAAAATATGGGGTAAAAGCTGATTAGTGGTTAAATTGTGAAAGCATATTAATGATTTTTTGATGTACCTTGCAATGACCCAGCCTGTATAAGTTGACCTGCTATGTCGTTCCCCGAAGGAGAAACCTTCAACGTTTCCAAATTATCTGATTTTGATTTCTTCAGCGGGGATTTTTCAATCCCATCAATTTTCTCGGCGTACTCCCCGATTGAATATTTAATGGCGAAATCTTCAAGTTCTCTGCGAATTTTTTGCAGCCGTTCCTCTCGCCGCCTACGCATAGATTCCTCAGAAAATACTACTGTTTGAGTATTTACTTGGGGGCCACGACGTAGCTCGTGCATTGACTTAGAATGGCGACCTGATAACAGTCAATGATTAAAACATTATATTCAACCAATTATGCATGCACATATTTTCAAGTTCTTTTACAAACCTAGGCTAGATCTAGGTAAATCAAAACAAAATGTAATTGGATTATGCAACTTAACAGGTTCTCTCTTAGTGATTTTCTCTCTTAATCCGAATGCATGCATTGGCTCATTCATAAAATTTGAGCAAGTGAAAGTGAACATTTACCTGAAAGAATATGAGCACCCTTGTCATTGCTAACCGAGTTCTCATCTTTCAATAAAGCTGCTTGTAAGCTGTGTTCTGTATTATAAAAAACCAGAGCAATTTCATGAATTTTTTTCAGAAACTTTAGGCAAATACTCTTCTTATTACAGACTATTAGTACTGTATGCAATAATTATTGTATTTTACCTGAAAGTTGATGTTTCAAATCCAGACACTCCGCTTTTAGCTCTGCCAATCTTTCGTTTCTTCGAGCCTCCAGTATATGCAATGGGAAGTCTCCCATTTCCAGTTCCAACGTTTTCTTGGCCACCCCACCATCACTCACTTTACGATTTATGCAGGTGGGAAAAGACGGTCGGAACCTCAGGGTTCTCATATCTTCAAATTTCACGGAACACTCTTGTTGCTCTGATTTACTTTGTAGCCAGCCTTTGCGAAATAGTCCTCTACTTGAAATAAAATTTGGCACACGTTTTGCTGTTGCTGCTATATGTGCAAATGTCCTTTTGAAGAAAACTGCAAGACGGCGAAGCAAAAACGAAAATAGATGTTCCTTCTACTAGAAAATCTCATTTACTCCCCGTTAGAAATCCAACATTATGCCTATCTTTAATTTATCTTTTCACGGGACATAAATAATATTAGACTGGCTTTTGTATGCATTATGCATGTCTAAGTTATAATTTTCTGGGAGATAGATTAGGCATAACATTTTTTAATATTTCTTGTTCTGTCCGCCATAAAGCAAAAGGATAAAAAACTAGTTTACTCTAAAAGCTAAAAGCTTGTTTCAATATTGTGCTACTGACCTGTCTTCATTTATGACGTCTTGTTCACATCTGCTAAATAGATGAACTTTTTTTTTATTCCTTGTCTTCGTTTACATGCGTTTTTGCAAGACAGCCTTTCGGTGACTTATTCCTTTCGGTGAGAGATGTACTAAGATTCAGTCGGTTTTGCAAGAGAGAAATAGACAGCCCCACGAAATATTATGTTCTTTTCAGTTTCGGTAAAAGCATTCATCAAATGAACCGAACTTGACTAGACGACGCAATTGAATGAAAAAATAGACATCATCAATTCTTCCTATAACTAATAATATAATACGTATGTTTTTAATACGTGTGTGTGCTGTAAAATATGGCCAAACTGTTCTTTTTCCTTTTCCACCACAAAAGCTTTTGCAACTCTGTTTTTATAGAGTTTTGGTAAAAACTGCTTGAGGAAAAACAGAAAATTTTATTTTCCCCATTTCTCTTTACTCTTCACTCATTTTTATCACTGGTTCGTCTATCATCAATAATTCAATTGACTTATTGACTCGTTTTACTAAAGGATTTATATATTCTGATACAAGCTGTATAACCGTATAAAGTCGTGTACAAAGCTAAATGTGTAGTAAAGTTCTATGCATTATGCGTGCACGGTTGAAATAAAAGACCAATTCGCAAAAGACACAACAGCACAACTAAAACAAAGGCTTTTTGATGACCGATTTAGGTCTGGGTTAGCTGGCATTATTTCCCATAATCCTTGTATAATAAATGTTCTCCTTTGACTTCTATTCTGTTATATAGAAAATATATACGCTAAAGATATTATGAGAAATTGAAGGCCATAGAATATGTATGAAAGTATGCATATATGTATATCTGATAGCTAAATATACTGGAAAAGGTTTCATAAACTCAACCAAGAGTTTATTAGTTGGGAAGAGAACAGATAATAATAACAGTTAAGAGGTTGGTTGGACTAACGGGCTAATTAAATATCGAATGAACTCGTCATCAAGCTATTTCGGTATTATTGTAAGAAAATTTGAAGCCATTAATTCAGTAATATACACCCACACTGGTACTAGTAGTGTATTCCATGGGGAAAAACAATTAATGAGGATTATACATTTGCTGGATTTACGATTGCGATTATATTTGCAGCATTACTTTTACATGTGTTCACTTCCACGTATAGCAGACAAATTTGCTAAAATAGCCCTTTTAAATTTATTAAAATGCCAAAATGTCATAGCCATGAGTTGAGTACGACGATCTATATTCAGTGACACTGAATTCGTGGATTCCCGAGGATTAGAGATCGATTAGTATAATATTTTGATATTTCGCAGATCGGCACGGGTTAGCCCCTTGTCGCAGCATATAAATTTATATGTAGGTATGTTATGTAGTCAACTAGAACAATATTATTCATTATTCCTGTAAACGTACTTTACAATTTGTATTCTGCTGCAATCAACCCAAATCGTATTCTACTAAATTTTAAATCAACCAACAGGTACAATAAAAGTGCAATTTTGAGCTCATATTGATTTATTTTCTGAATATGAAAAAGTAGAACAATTCAATTTAAACAAAAGCAACATAAACATCATGACAATCCTTCCATGTTAATAAAAACTTGAAATTACGTACATGCATATTTCGATTAAGAAAATGGGAATGTCAATTTTTTGTAAACGGAAAATTTGAAATATCGTAAATATGTCTATCTAACGAGCATAAATATTCTAGTTGAGGCAATAAAAAGATTGAAATATGAGACTATGAAAAATATGAACAGCTACGGGATTGGAGAGTTTTGGAGAAAACAACGTTTACACAGAGATTCCAGGTTAAATTTTTTGTAGCAGCTCAGGATGTTGTCTGGAGGGTTTCGGCTGTGGCGCAGTTGGTCTTTTCCTTTTCAATAGTTGTACCTCCACCAAACCTATAATAGTGGAGAGGAAGAGACCTAAAACGGCGAGAATGAAAATAGGAGCTACTTCCTGTAGACTGCCCTATTTTTGGAATTATGAGAATCATGTCATTAATGTTTCATTATAGAAAAAACTGATGACAAAAGAAAAGCTTGATGTCAGGTTATAGAATCTTTTATACTAACTGTGACATTTAATTTATTCTGTACACTTGTTGCTGAACAAGGTCCATTTTTGTTGCGGGAAAACCATCGACTTTGTAGAGCTTCTATTATGCCTTGCTCAGACAGGGACAAAACTGCTTGATTAACTCTTTCCCTTGAATATTAAAAATGTTAAGTGAACATACATAAATGAAGTTAATCCTATATAGAATTTTAGTTCCCCTTCATATTACCGTAACGGCGAACCAATAGGCGTAACAACTGCTATCGGCCTGTTAGGTCCAAACTCCTGGGTCAATGTGTACAAGTTGCAGTCCAACCGTGTTTCATGGCTGGCAGCTAAAGAATCCAAGATGAAAGCAAACTTTCCTGAAGATATGAAGACGTAAAAATATATTATGACAGTTGGAATATCAAGTATTTATGTGTTCACCATTACAGTTTTAAAAAAAGTCACAATGTTTATAATATTCAAGTTGTTGGTTTTTGATTCATTGCAATCATCAAAACAACTCATGCATTGTATAACTAAAATACAGTTTACCGTTTTCATTGAGAACCTTGTTGACTCCTTCATTTACGGAGGATACCCAGTCTCGACCAATGTTTTGCAAGTAAATTTTCTGATACAGTTCGTTTACTGTGTTCTGTGGGAAATCCAGAAATTTTAATATGTTTGTAAATTTTATCAGCAGAAACTGATTGATTACAGTGTGATTACTCTAAAAAACCGTTCCACTGGGCCACGAGCCAACCACCCAATTTTCACATCCTTTTGGGATACAATATCGACTACATTTGCAGGTGTCATATCTTTATCCACAGTTGCATGAAAAACTTTCTGAGCTGTGTAATTTGAAATGTATGATGTAAACAGTAAGAGCACCCACACAGCAAGAATGACTTCTGAAACTTTTCTGAAAATATATGATAGTCCATTTGACGATAATCTCTTTAAATTATGTATGTAAACATGAGCCATGAAATTATTCGTCTTGCTTTAAAACTTACTTGGAATATTTAAGCTTTTGAACAGACTTCAACCTAGTAGATGGTTTGGGTATCCATTGATAAAATTTGAAAAATCCAAAATACAAGATGCTCAATATCGAAAATGACACCCAGATTGAGACTGGAAACGGACTAAAAACTGCCCAATGAGTTGAAGTAACAGGTAATGGTTTGTTAAGCCTTTTATGCAAAATTGCAAAACGTGTATTTAAAACTGGACTGGAGAAGTCAAAGTTTTGAGCGCGTTCCATTGTAATTTCTGTGTCACCAAATGCCAACTCAGCTTCCTGTTAAAATGAGCAAACTTTCAAGATCCAAAGAATGAAAAGCATGAGTATTGATAGAATAAAGTTTATAAAACCAACATTTCTTAAAAGCATTCCATACACCCCACCCCAATAATGTCCAGAAATATTCACTCTAGTTTGTCCAGTAGATCTTTGATCATGAGCTAGCACAATTTCGTCTTCAAAACAATAAAGTTTCAATTTAGTTTAACCTTTATATTTTTGTATAATTAAAAATATTTCAATTTAAATACATGTACGAAAAAAATATCCTTACATTGATATCCCAAAATGTTAACTAGCTCGTCACAAAAATCTTTAACAAATCCTTTGTATGCGGTATACTTTCCATTTTCATTTAGTTTTTCAAGAAAATTAGAATTCTAAAATCATAATTTTAATTACAAGTTATAATGACAAAATTGAAACAAAAAAATTTCTTCACCGGATCTCTAAGTTTAAAAACGCTTACCAAATCACTGGCAACTCGAATAGTTTGCTTGAACTCTAGTGCACAATAGGTACTCTGAATAATTAGTGTGCTAAGTAAAAAAGCTATTATCGCTATTGATTGTTTAAAAATCATTGTTACAATTAAGTAATTAAAATTTTTTGATTTAATATATAGTAGCCACATAGATGTCGAACCAACAATGATTGAAAACTTCCTGTAACAAGCATATAAGAAAAATTGTCATTCTCATTCTTCATACTAAACCGTAAAACAGACAAAGATAACAAATCGTGGGTGATCATATTCATTGTTTCGTTGGACGTTACGCATGGAAAATCATGTTGTATCAAATTACCCTTACGTTACAAAAATTTGTCAGACATGATAAATTTTTCAATACAACATGACAGTTTGTTGGCAAGTGCGAGTTTGACATGAATGTTTTGGGGTCTACACAAGCGTACAAGGTTTACGATTTACGATACCATCCGTTTCAAGCATTCAAGATCAACGATATTTCTCTCGAATTTCTCATTTGTTGTTGTGCAGGTGAAGTTGAAATCCACTGAGACATCTGTCATTCCTTTTCTTATAAAAACAACTTAAAAATCATTTTGCGTTAAATAGAAAATGTAAAAGATACTTTATGGGGAATTAGTTGAAGTCTTGAAGTATAAAGGCTATATTATAAAAATGATCCTTGGAAATTCGATATGAAGTAGTGGCATATTATGCACATATATTATAAGCCCATTTGAATTACACATGTATGAATTGAGACGAAAAGAAAATAAAAAACAGTGAGCTTAGCCTATAAAAATTCACTAATCTGTAATCGTTTTCGCACAGTAGTCATCATACATTTTTTGGTCTACGTATAGATTTATTTCAAATTTTTGTAATAATATAAACAAAAAGGAATGGAAAAATCTTATTCACATTTTTCTATCGTATTTTCCTCTGGAAGTAAGGCTGGATTTGCGTCCACATTTAAAGATTCATGTTTACTTCGGATAGAATTCAATCGGGAACCTGTGTGATTCGCATTCAATGTCTCATCATCGTGCACAGACTTATCGACCATTTCAAAACGAAGACCAGCCGAGGGAGAAATTTTCCTGTTGCGAGGAAGTACAGAGTCATCTCCAAATCTGAGTTCTTGAGTATAATTTTTCATTGCCTGACAGTGTAGGGAATTGAGTAGACACATCAGATCAAAGAGAAAGTCACACAGTAAAGAAGCCTAACACGAAGATACATTTTTTCACAAAATTTTGCAACATATGCTACCGAAAAAAGCACAATATGCTCCTTCTATGTACTTAATACTTGAAAATAAGTGACATACCACAGCAAACAAACCAACCATAGCCCCCAGTGAAATAATGGCTTCAAAGAATTCAAACTTTCTGCCTTCTCCAACGGCTGCAATGAGAATTTGCAGACCGAAAACTTTACGAAGTGTGCGACGATTTTCTTCATGATAATCCGCATATCTTTAAACAATCAATTTTTTTAGACATCACACTACTGGTCTAGCCCCAAGCATTCCCCCAAAAATATTTAATTGAAATAACCTGAAATTCCATCCTTTCGAAATCACAAACTTTTTGTCATCCACACGCGAGAAAGAATATTTCGGTTCACAATCATCAATTGTTCTTCCAAAGTCGAAATCACAAACCCAATTAATCTCAACTCTGAAAACGCCTCCCTAAAAATTAACCCAGCACATAGGCATTAAAATTTACCATTTTATCTGCTTTCTTCCTTGCATACTAATGTAATGGGAAAATACCTTAACTGCTACTTCAGAAAAATTAGCCTTACTCCACTTTACTATGTCACCAAGTTTAAAAATGGGACATTTGGGTTGTAACACTGGATGATGAATACAAGTTTTGAGATGGTGTTCATCTTTAAATCGAATATTTTGTCCTTTATGATATCCACATCCGGGAAAACCAACTGAATTCTTGATGAGTACAGTGAAATCTTTTACGCCTTCTAGTAATGCCCTTTGACCTCGACTAAAACATAGATTAATCATCATTAAATGTCCACATGCAAAATATTCTACTTACCAATCGTACTTACAACGGTAACTGATCCCTGGAATCATTTTCAATAGGACACCATCCACTAATTTCACAGGTCCCAATTTTTGTCTCACATTTCCCCGTAAACAGCCCATGTCCGCTAGGAAGCCACGCATCAGTTTTATTTCTGCAATCATCATCCGTCTTGCATGAGGTTGATTCTCCCCTTTCCTTTTTTACATAAAATTATGGCAAAAAAGGAAAGAATTCCAACTTAATTAACCAGACTTAATAATCATTAAGATTTTTAAGCTCACCCAACCTCGGCACATTTTCCCCGACTTTGGTTTGCAGTAATAACAAAATTTGTGGCTACTGTGAAACCTGTGTATTGCCCTTCACCCCCAAACGGTGGGGAAACCAAGTCAGTAAAATCCCACGTTCGTTTATACAAATTTGGATTTTCTCCTCCTAACTCATCATAGCTTATATGCTCCGTTGTTGCGAAACCTTTCACTTTTGCGGAAACAACTCCCATCACTGGGCACGATTTTTGGTACGCCTTTTTTATATCCAGATGCAACCTTACCACAAGATAAAAAAATATCCCAAAAATTACTTACTACTTATCTATAATCACCTATTTAGCTTCTTTAAGTGGAAAAAAGCCTTACCATCCGAGGAAGAAAGTCAGCCACATGAATGTTACAACAACAATGTAGACAACTGCTAGAAAAGTACTACGAATTCGAACTAATCGAGTTGTAGTGTAAAATGTTAACAAGGTTTTAAAATATCGAAACATGCTGATAAAGCAATCCCCATTTGACCCCTACAAAAACCTTTAATTTCATTAGTCTCCTTCCTGGATCAAGCCAGAACCCATACTGAATTGTAAATAGAGATCATACATGCAATTCATTAAAACAAAAAAATTCTCTTAAACGTATCATTGCGTTTTCTCCGGATGTGAAAGTTATATCTGCATGTTTACTTATAGATAGTTATATTATATTGTACCTTGTACGGATATGAACTATGAACGTATTTATTGTATCATCAGCAATTTTTTTCGTGAGATAGAAACCAACCGGAAGCTTTGATACCATGAAACGGGAAAACAAATATTTACAGGGACGTAGGCAAATTAAATAGTGAGCTTTTTATTAGTTTCGCTTTCGTGAGATGATGAAGGCGAAACCGTTTCTATTTAATAAAATAAAATTATGTGAGCCGTATGCATACTCTGATGCTCGGTTTTTATGATGGAACCTTTATTACAAAAGTCATGTGTATTGCTGGTCCCACCCCACCAAAAGTTAAGATGAAATATTTGTTGTGTGCTGTGTAGTATGTCTCATATTAATAGAAAAAGTAATATCAATAATCGCTTTGCACAATGAAACAATTAATGAGGTAAATAAGCGAAAGCATAAGAGGAAAAAATGCGTGATCCCCTTATTTTCATACTTATCATCATGCGAGAATCAGCTCTGCATATAACTGTTACTGAAAACTAGATCAGCAGCCTGACTACAAGAGTTAGTCACTGGATATGACAATCAATTTTCCTCATACACACTAATTAACGATGACAAGTAGTCTACGTTTACATGTGACTGTAGTGTCCTTGTTGGATGGAAAAATGTAAATGTCACTGGAACATGAAAATAGAAGCTGAAGTCTCCTATAAACCCTTTGTTCCAGTTATACGAAATACACTGGATGGGCATAGTTATCGGATTATTTTACAAAAAAGAGGTAAATATATCATTACAATATTAGAAGCTCTGAACCTGAACACACATAGAAAGACTAACCACACAAGACTACTACTGCATCACATCTAAACAGAGTTGGCATTGGCATATGCAAAATGTGTTTCCTTTCTTCTGTTAGGTTGAAGATTAGCTTTGAGCTTTCATGTTTTTATTAAATCTGATGGCAAACAGCGGAGTCTGAGGAGACAAGAGAAATAAAAATGATAATTTTCATCAGTATCTCGAGACGAGACTGGATTATGTGTGAAGCCTGGATTGAACATTTATTTACAGATCGGATAACTTGTACATTAAATTAATCCCAACTTTGTACAGAGTATTTTACATCTTTAATCAAGGACTTATGAATTATGAACTAAAGCGAACATTACATTTGAAACAAAATGATTTTAAACTTATCTAATGAAAGAATATCGGGTACACATTTGAAACCAAAATGAGTGATTACTGGGTAAATGTAGCCCATAAGAATTAGCTTACTTTTCTTTTACATAATTTATAATTAATCCCTTTGCTTTTTCACCGACTTTCCTTTAGGAAGACTTGCTGCATGCATTATGGCCTTCCTAAGAGCAATAGACCACATCTTGACAAGGATAGGGATTCTACAATGGTTCTCACTAATGGCGAGTTGGAATGCCCTGTATGCGCTGACAGCATACTCAAATTTCTGTTTTGTCCCTGCAATCAAAAAACAAAGAGCAACGTTTTTCATTGAAAAATGATCAAAAGACATAAAAATTCTCAAATATTATTTGCTTGGGCTAGTTAAATTAGAGCTTACTTTTATTGGCAATCGAAGAAGTTGCTTCAGAGAAGTTCAAATACATTGGAATCTCTGCTGGATAGTCCTCCGTAACCTGAAGCTTCACTGGTGGGAATTCCGATGAATTTTCCTTCTCAAAGACTTGTATATAAAATACATAAACTCCATTCGAATTGCATCTTTCCCTGTCCAGCATTATTCTCACTCCTTTCTTCAATACGCTGATGGTCATTGCCTCCTTTAATTCCACCTGAATTAAGCGTTGAGCTGGCGTTGCGGACAAACCGAATGAGTACGTTGGAACTGAAACCGTATGGCTTATCACTGGTCTTTGTTTAGCGGCGGCGGCGGCAGCAGCAGCAGCAGATCTCGAATTGTTAGAAGCAGCAGCGTTGGATCTAGACGATTTCGAAGATCTTGAAGAAGGCCTAGCTCTAGATGCATGTCTGGATGTGGTGGCAGCAGAATCCCCATTTGTTGAACTGTTTGGCGACGAAGAATCACTGGTCCGATTGAAGTTGAGACCGGGTAGTTGATTGAAGAGAAGAAGCTGAATTTTAGGCTTGTTAGGCTCCATAGCTGTTAATCAAAGCAAAAAAATGAGATCAATTATGAAAATTGTCACTCTAATTACTAATTGTAAGTTGCAATGAGAACTCAACTGCTAACAAGAAACGTGTAGGTGGATAAGCAGTACAGACTATTCACCTTTATTCACTGGAGGCAGTAAGGAAATATTTAATTGAATGAAAACGGGAATTAACTATGAACGAAAATAGATAAACAATGCCCAACAATCAAATAGATTTAATTTGCGTAGCATGAAAAACGTAACGGAAACGAAGGTCTGAAGTTTGGTGAATGGAAACAGCGGTCTTCAAACAATTCGTGTTTCGGGAAAACAATGACAAGTGTAAAGATTTTGACTATGTGACCAATGCATACTTCAAGACGCCCCAACGGTGTATTGAGAGCCGCGAAGCGATACACATTGTCTAAATAACATGTGAGTAGGGAAGACATAAACAAGTACAGAAAATGTATGTACTTCATCACTATCACCAGTAAATCGGTTTCATCATCTCAAGAAGACTATGACAAGATAAGACATTTCCAATTTTTTGGAAAAAGGAAACTAATTTCTGTTCCGATTTAACTGCTGGAAGTGATTTTCAAAATGTCCGCACTTGGGAGAACTGTGTTGTCCAGCTGCAAGCGTGTAAAGGCTCAACAGTTATTGAATCAGTTATCTCGACGGGGAGTATCATATCATTATCATCATGGTAAGGTTTTATCTGTCAAGTGACAAATTTTCGAAAATGCAAATTTGTGTCATATGAAAGCAAGACATTAGCTAATTTGCATATTATGAAAACTAATGATTTATGTATATGGATGTCTCAAGGTGGTGCCAGTACACTTCCGATGATTTTGACAAAGAATCGTGGCGAAACGAGAAGTCAGTTACCATCAAGAGCACATGCAAAGTATTCTATTGGCCAAGTTAGGTATTACTCATCTGCGACCAAGGAAGATGTGCGAGAGGAAACGGCGGACACTACCGCAGAGGAGACGCATAATATTATCAAAAATGCCGAGAAAGTTAAAGGTAAATTGATGCGATTTTACCAGAAGTGTAAGATAAGCTTGTGGAAAACTTTTTTGTATTGTTATTTTAAATCGTGGTTACATTTTTTTATTCAGGTGATGCGGAGAAGCGAGAATTCCAGGCTGAGACAAGAATGTTATTAGACATCGTAGCTAAGTCCTTGTATTCTGAATCAGAGGTACGTAATCAATATTTATGCTTGGCGTCCATTTTTTATGTAGCCAGTGACCCTGAAGTGGAACCTTCACCTTATCATGATGTCTTCTACTTTGTAGATTTTTGTCAGGGAGCTCATTTCCAATGCCAGTGATGCACTAGAGAAGTTTCGCTACCTGTCGAAATCTGGAGAAAATTTATCTTTGGCGGATCGACCCTTGGAAATCCATCTCGCTACTGATAAACAATCAAGAACCTTTACTGTTCAGGTACTTATTTGAATAGAGAATAACGCTGAAATTTGTATTTTGGAAAACTGCATATTGATTTTTACTTGGTGCGTTTTGTTGTAATTTTCAGGACACTGGCATTGGACTGAGCAAGGAGGAAATGATAGAAAATTTAGGAACAATTGCAAAGTCAGGAACAAAGGTAGATTAAAGTTTTTATTTCGGACTTTCAATATGTGAATGTAAATCCACTCTCCATGCTCATTTCTATTATTGTAGGCATTCTTGGAGAAGCTTAAAGAGGCGAAGGGCAGTGATCCAAACACGATGATTGGACAATTTGGTGTTGGCTTCTACTCATCTTTCATGGTCGCGAACAAAGTTGACGTATATTCAAAGTCGAGCCAAGAGGGAGCAGTTGGATACAAGTGGTCCTCGGATGGGTAAACTTTTCAGCAATTAAATTTGTTGTATGCTTGTTTATAGTGCATGCAAGCTTTCAGTTTAACTTGATTATAATGGTATGATTTTGTCTAGCTCTGGATCCTACGAAATTCAAGAAGCTGAAGGTGTTCAGGAAGGAACAAAAATCGTACTCCATTTAAAAACTGAGCATAGGCAGTTCAGTGATGAAGATACAATTTTAAGCAAGTGAGCTTCCAACTTAAACACAAAGAATTATCTTCAAATTACAATATGAAACCTTTAGTCATAAACACTGTTATATTTGCCCTTTAGACATAACCAAAAAGTACAGCAACTTCGTGGGAAACCCAATTTTTCTAAATGGCAAACAAATCAATACTGTTCAGGTAAGTTGTCTAGAAATTTCACGTATATAAGTTCGATGTTTGGAGAATAGTTTGTAAAATTAACATTTATCTATGAAATAGGCTCTTTGGTTGATGGACCCTAAATCGGTGACAAGTGACATGCATGATGAATTTTATAACTTCATCGGTGGTGCATATGATCGTCCTCGATTCACACTTCATTTTTCTACTGATGTTCCGTTGAGCTTGAGATGTGTTTTGTACATTCCGGATGGAAAGCCTGGTAAGTTTTTCGCTTTTGTTTGTTGAAATAAAAGAAGATTGAGTATCATGTTGTGTATGTACAATACAAGCACAAAATAAATCGTTGTTTTCAGGACTCTTTGAAATGACCAGAGAAGCCCAAGTTGGAGTATCTTTGTATTCCAGGAAAGTGTTGATCAAGAGCAAAGCTGATAATATAATGCCTAATTGGCTGAGATTTATGAAAGGCAAATTGCAGTCTGGAGTATTTTATCTTAGATTATGAATGAGTAGAGTCTAGTAAAAAACGTATGAATTTTAAAGTAATACCAAATTCGTTTTGTAGGTGTTGTTGATTCGGAGGACATCCCACTAAATCTAAGTCGTGAGCTACTCCAAGATAGCGCGCTTATTCGGTAAATCAGCAATTTCCACAATAATGAATCTATTATCATAATATAACGAAAGTTTGATTGATTTTTTAGGAAGTTGCGAACTGTTGTGGTAAATCGAGTCATAAGATTCATACACGACCGATCTCAGAAGGAACCGGAATCCTTTGCCAAATTTTACACCGACTACGGCATATTTATAAAAGAGGGTATTCTCACGGAAGCGGAACAAGTTATTAAGGTAAAATTGAATTACTAATAGATAAGTTGTGTCTATGTCATTGTGTTGTACATAGTTTGATTCATGTGATGTAGACGATTATAATTGCATTTTCATTTCACTATACAATTTTAACCCTCATTTTTATTTTGTAGGAAGATATTGCCAAACTTTTGCGATTTGAATCATCAGCGAAAGCTCCAGGCGAACTTGTCAGTTTACCAGAGTATCTTAGCCGAATGCAAGCTGCACAAAAAGACGTATTCTATCTTGCAGCGCCAAGGTAAGCAAATTTTAACTAATATTTTTGTGGTAAAATCAGTAGTCTTAGAGTAAACTGATTATGTATAATGGTTCTGCAGTCGTGAACTGGCGGAACGCTCTCCATATCTTGAAGCCCTCAAAGAAAAGAATGTCGAAGTGCTGTACTGCTTCCAGCCATACGATGAAATGGTTCTCATCCAACTTAGACAGTTTGATAGGAAACCCCTGACGTCGGTGGAGAAGGAGATGAGACAAATGAAAGAAACAGTAGATATGAATGCTCTCCGTAAGTGCCTGGTTGTCAGTTTTATTCACGTAGTTATCCAGTTCTCCGTTCATTCTATTAAATTATTATGATTTTCGCCCTTACAGCATTGGGAAGTCTTACAAAATCCGAAGCTGAAAGCTTATTAGGATGGCTGAAACAGACCTTGAAAGGCCGTGCTCATAGTGTAAAATTTACACAAAAGTTATCTAATCACCCTTGTGTAGTGACCGTAGAGGAAATGGCAGCAGCTCGACATTTTATCAGAACACAGTCTGCTCAGATGACACCAGAAGTCCGTTTTTCACTGCTTCAACCACAGTTCGAGATCAGCGTTACGTGAGTAAAAACCCGTGTGAATTGTAATCTTTTGATATTCACTATAATGATCGCTAATCGAAATGCTAATGATAATTAATGATATTCATCAAAAATTCCTGTTTTTAGGCACCCTTTGATAAAGAAATTAAACTCGCTAAAAGATTCAGATCCTGAGCTAGCAAAATTACTGGCAAATCAGGTAAACTATAATTTGTGTATTATCTGTTACCAATATTTTGATTTTATGAAATATGGCTAAATATGTTTTATTAACCTTCCCCGCCAATTAGCTTTTCGCCAATTCAATGGTGACAGCTGGACTGGAGGACGACCCAAGAACGATAATTGGTAGCTTGACGGAACTGTTGACTAAAGCTTTGGAGAAAGTACAATAAAACGTTTAAAAATGCCCGTTATCTTCGCTTTGACATGTCCGTAGAATAGCGAAATTTATATTTTCATTGTTGTATACTTTTACTTTTTACTCTATTATTTGAAAATACATAAATCAGTAGTAATGAAAACTTAATAAAACATTTGACTTGCGAAAGATAGCCATAATTATTGACATATTATCAATGAGTTTACGAGTTATTGTCCATTCATAATTGACGTTACAACAGCATCAAAACGCCTGGAAATGAAAATTAGTATTAGCTTTTCTCAATAATAAATAGCTGTGATTTTATTACATGTTTGCATACTTTGATTTTATCTCTGCTCCTGGCAAGTAAAACGGATTGGACATCAAGTCACAAAATGCACTATGCAGTTTACGAAACATCTAAGAAAATCAGGAAAATTTTGTAAGTGTAATTTATGTAAGTGTTATTTACTGGCTACTGGTCATGTTTTTTGTTCTTATGTAACTTACTGTTCTAATATCATTTTCTCTTAAAGGAATGTTCGTTTCTTCAATGACAATCACAAATTTAATTTTCGTATTCGTCATGTATCCGTACCTGGAAATTGTGCAAGTCAAGTATTTTAACAACTAACCAGCATTAGTACATATTAAAAAACTAGTTCGTCTTTACATATTGAATACTCACACTTTATATTCTTCTCGGGCAGTTAATGCTCCTAGATAAAGTTCTCTTGTAGCTAATGATTGTCCGTCGATTCCAATTTGAGAGGAGGGTCCACCACTTCCTCCTGGAACACCAGGATTACCTTTGAAGCCTGCATTAGATGTTCCACCAGCAAGAACTCGTTCTTCAATTATATCTAAAGCTGAACTGACAATGAAGTTGTACTGAAGTTCTGTGTTTGCCAGGATTCCTCTCAGCCCTTGTTCAGGTGTTACCGTTAACTCGGACATTTGGGTTACTTCATCCCCTCTTGAGCGAGATTTCATGTAAATAGGACCATTCTAAGGGACCACAACATGAACATTCAAAATAGCATGGTTATAGGCATTTCTTGATGACTTATTGTGATTGGCACTTCTTAATTGGCTTCTAGTTTTACATAAAAGTCTAATTAAAACTTACATCCTTCCCGATGACACAGACGCACACGGCCATGCTTTTAAACTGTCACGAAAAACCCACCAGCAATATTTAGAATTACACGCTTATCTCCAATCTCAGGCGAGAGCTGAAATATTACTGTGTCAAGAGATTAGGACAAGTTAATCCATTGGATCATGATCATGGAACAATTAAGTGAAAGGTTAACTTAAATATATTAGAATCTGCTACCATCATCTTAAAAACACACCTGTCAAAATCAAAACACAGATGATTTTTTGTTTCTGTTGGGTGTTGTTTTTACATGGCTTGTTGGATGTACCAACCAAACCAACTACTACTCTGCCTCTAGAGCCTGATCCAAAGAGAGTGGAAGGAGAGGAAAATTGCATTTTTGCATTTTCGTTCGGGAATTTTCACCGTGTTAGGTTACTCATTTTACGGTGTTAGGTTATTCATTTTACGGTGTTAGGTTATTCATTTTTCGGTGTTAGGTTATTCATTTTTCGGTGTTAGGTTATTCGTTGTAGAGTGTTAGGTTATAGTTTTAGAATTTATGGTGTTGGGTTAGATGCTTTCGGGGGGTTAGGTTACTCACTTGTCAGTTTTAGCGATTTCAAGTAGTTAGTATAAGTAGGTGTAGATATGCATATTTTATTCAATGATGCAAATGGAAATGCTTGTCGCCAGTGAATCATGATATGATTCGTGAACTAATTATAGGAAGACCATTTAGTTTTGTCTATAAGATAAATCATGAATTTTTCCCTTTTGGAAATCGAAATGGGAAGAAAGAGAGAGCCCTTTTATATATCAGGTTATAATTTTGGCTTTATTTGCAAGAATTTCAACATGAATGATCCTTCGTATGAAAAATGTAGTACATGCGCAAATATCAGGCCCACCCGACCCAGTGCATTGCCTTGTAAAATTCATGATTAATGATTACTTTTGGGCAAGGAAACGCCAAGCCAATGCTTTATGAGAAGAGATCAAAAGATATGCAAAATGCGTCTGGAGTCTAGAAAGAAATCAGTTTTAGTTGTTTGCATTATTAAACGTTTAATGTCTTTGAAAAAGATAATTTCCAATGATTGTACTTTTTAATTAAATTAAGCAAAAAGCTTGGTTGTTTCAAAGAACTAACATATATAATTCTACTGATCTAGGATATTTAGGTATAAATAAATACATTAAATTTTTTAGACATGAGAAATTTGGAAAACTGCATACATCGCTCTGTTAAATGAGTTAAATGAATAACGGGAATATATCGTTTTTTGTCATTAATGAAGATTCATTCTCGGACTTTTTTGTTAAATTGTCTATAAAGCTTCGTACACATTACAAATAGTATGTCAGTTGTAAATAAAAACAACAGAGATAGAGTAAATATATTAATTAATTCATGTAAAATAACTCAAGAAAGCATTCTGGTCAAATTACATTATTACATTTCCTAGATTTATATACACAAAGGTTTTCATATGATGCTCGTTAAAGTCTGGTACGAAAAATGCAACAATCAGTTTGCAAAGACTGGGGTCATTCTGTATTAGTACTTATTATTGAAGGAGACGATAGTTAGTTAGGTAGGATGTTTTTTTCCGTGTAAAAAGCTGTCGTATAAAACGGATCACTGCCGAAACTAGTATTTTGTATAAACAGTAGTAGTAATGTGGCAAATTAACTATAGTTTTACAACTTTGGGCATAAAAGACTATATAGTGTACTTAGAATTTATAATAATAGATAAGATATATATCTGTACGTATAATGACCAGCTGCTATAAACCACAATACGGTTTTTGTAAAACGGTACAGTACGAATTACGATAATCAAAAATTTACTTCTGATACAATTTGCGAGTTACATTATTTAATTATTACTAAAATCTGAACTAATATTTTCAAGGTCCTTAATTTAACAGTCTGACTGGAGCACAATGAACTGAAATTGTCTGGTCCAGGAATTATCACAAGGACCTCCAAGATATATATATAATATTTTATTTAAATATAGATATAGTTAACCTTTATCATTTAAGGATTATTCGTCTGCGCTAATAAATTTACAATCTACAATAATATTGTTTCCCGTTTACGTAAGATTACATCTGAGGCAGCGTGAGCATCGTTTTCAAATAGACAAGCTTAGCCTATTAATTCTAAATTGTTTGAATGAATATGGTACATTCTATCGTCTTTATCTACGAGCAAAAGAATGATCCACAGGAGGGAGTGGTAACAAAAAATAAGCTGTTCTTCTTCGTTTTTTATTGATATTCTTATTGAAACAAGTACCACATCATACGGTACTCTCTATTTGGACCTCTTTAATGTAGGGTGAAAGTCCCATGCTGACCTCCTCCATTCTTGCGAGGGGCGCCGTGAAGTTGTCCTCTGTGCTGGTAGACACTGAATTTTCTTCAGAAGTCCCCGAACTACTTGCTTCATTTTGGTAACTTGTTCCCTCCTTATCTGTGTCAGATCCTTCAGTAGTTGGAGAGTCATCAGGTGTTGCATGACCATTCAAGGTAATGGATTTCAAGACATTACTTTCCTTTTCCTCTATAGCATTTCTCGGCACCTCGATCCCATTAGCTTCGGCTTTTGCTACGGCAAGCTTATGTTTCTTTAGCAAATTCCGGCACCAGTGCTGGGCAGTTTGATGATGATTCGAATACCCTCTTTGGTGATAAAATAAAATGTAAGCGGATGCCGTTTTGACGTCAGCAGGGGAAGACAATTTGGTCACACGTGTATCATCAAACGACCACCAGCTACCGTCAACAGGATTTTTGCAATAAGCTGCGCAAATCAAATCACAAATTAGTAAATAGTACTGCGTGGTTCACATGTTCACAAAAAAATGTATAAATCAATTTTAAAGCTTCTTAAAATACCTGTATAATGTCCACCTAACACATCTTTCCCATGATGGTTGCACACAGCGTAAAGGTCATAAACAATCTCATCAGGTGCTGTGCTGTAACCATTTGTTGCATTCAGTCTGTTGTTTGTAACGGCCGATGTTAGTTGCTTTTTGAAAGATGCTCGATGCTTCCAGTTCCCGATGCCAAAGCACCCATTTACCGGGGAAGAGGCCTGGTTGATTCCCGAATTTACTACATTATTATCTGTTGCTCGGTTCCGCCTCATTACGTGAGGACCCAGGTCAAGGCCATCAACAGGGAAATCCACTACGGAGGATATTTTTGTAGCAGCAGTTCGAGCTTTTGCCGCCTGAAGGAAAACAAGAACGGATTTAGACGATGTTCATAATCGGGTAGGTATTCCTTATTACCACGAAATAGCATATAAATTTACCAACCTGTCTAAATCTTTTAAGATGAACAACCAAAACTTGAGGAGCCGTCCAGAGTCCGATCATTTTTAAGGTACCTTGTTCCTTTCTGTTGCAATGTGGACAATGCCACGAGTCTTCTGCAGACAGCTGCTCAGCAGTTGTGTACAGGTCAAAGCATTCTCCCAGGGTCACCGATCCTATTGTCTCTTCTGCATGTCTAAGGCGAGTTTGAGCCACACTTGCATGCTCTTCCACCGTTTCTGCATCATTGATAATTATCCTGGCGAACAAAGAGCAAAACATTAAGTACAACTCTCAACTCCCATATTAAAAAATCTTATACTCATGAATAAACTTACTTGTCTTTTGATTCTGGCGTCCATTCCAAGTGGATCTTGATATGTGGAGGAACATCTTCATCACAAAGAGATAAGGCGTGATCTACTGCTTCCATATACAAAGGATGTTCCACAAGTGGGTCGACCAGCGATCCTTCTGCACTTCCATCTAATATTTTGATACTGAACACAGGATCCTGCAAAAAAGGAGGAGACACGTTTTATACTTATATCCTTTCCCGATGGAATTATTATAGTTGTACGCTTGTTGATGTTGACATACCTTTTGTTCTGATACAAGGACATCAGTCTGCAGAATAGCGGCCATTTCTTTCAGGAACACCTTTTGGATATCTACAAATCCCGTTTCTCTGGCTATTTGTGTGATATAAGGACTGCCGAACCGGACACAAGTATTACCGTCGTTCGTTACCAGAATGTTTGTCCAAGTAATCATTAAAAATGCACCGTCATTTTCATTTGTCTCTCTTATCTGGGGAGTCTCAATGCAGTACAAGGCATCATTATTAGAAAGGGATGAAACTAATTGCGTTTCTGCAAAATAAAAAGACATATGAAATACAATGAATAATTGGCACTTCATTCTTGTACAATACAAGTTATATTGACAAGTTATATTGACAAGTGCGTAAATAACACCGGCTGTACCTGTAAATGTTCGATGATAGCCTTCACCGTCGATTTCAACTAGCAAAATGTTATTCTCTTCAATACCAGTATCTGCAGCCAAAAGTTGCTTCAATTCTTTGATATCGGCATTGGACACAACGCTAAGCCCCAACTTGACCTACATAGTGAAAGTCAACATAAAATGTAATGCAAATGATATCTAGTACTAATGAGTATTTGAATACTACTTCACAATGCTTAACAAAAATGGTGTTTTGCAAACCTGTCTTGGCTGCTGCGCAAGGTACACAATATTGACGTAAACTGGGACTTCCTGCTTAGCCTGGGGAATAGGTAGCGAAACACAAACAAAGGGATCGAAAGTTGCAGACTGTCTTCCACATCCTGGACAAGTTAAGGATGATCTAAAGTGTGCCCCAAAAATCTCTTGAATGATGGAATTGTTACAACGAAGATGGTTGGCCAAGGCCTCCGCCGCAACTTGTTCGTCTGATCGACCAAAATTGTTCTAACCAAACCAAATAAAGATATTTATATTAGATTCTCCAAAGCAGTCGCAATTACTCAAATAAACTATTTTGCAATAAATTACCTTCAACGGCTTATATTTAGCAGACGCCGCTTGATTAAGGTCCTCATGAAGTCGATCTAAAAGCCACATGAAAAATTCCTGAGCATCGTGTTGTTCTGAACCCCGCCATTGTGACGCCCTCTTCTCAATCGCTGCTTTAAATTTCGAGACTGCGTCTTCAAGCACTGCAGGATTTTGCCTCAGCCAAGCATTTTTCAAAAGTGCAGCCAGCTCTTCCGTCACCTCACACTGCAAATCATAGATTCATATATATTTTATAACAAGCGTTTCACAACTTTCACTTGTAACGTTTAAAACATGGCAATGTTCCAAAACAATTACGTACCTTTCCATTTTTTATCCAGTGCTTCCTTCTTATATCTGTTTTATAACTATCTGTAACCAAATATTTAGCCAAACAATCAGTGTGAGAGAGGCATTGGACAATGGCATTCATAAAACAGGTATTTCCTTGATTCTTCAGTCCAACAGCTGCTGGAGTGTAGCCCGGGAGTAAGCCTAAATTAACAATACGCACAATAATTAGTATATTTGGATTTCGAACAGTTAACTTAATAATTAAATGCTTAATATATGTTTGCGCATACTCAAGCCGTTAGAGAGCTTCCCCAGGTCTTTGTCACTACTTCCAGCATTAGTTCCTTCCTCTTTCCCATCAATTTTTGTCTTTCTTACGCTTTTAGTTCGGACTAAAGTAAGGAATATGTTTTTCATGAAGCTTCCATTTTGATTTTCTGACACAGGACCTGTCTGGCCACTTTTACGTGCTAAAAGGCTTCTTGGCAGTGTGAATGAACGACGAAGATTGTTTCTGGTAATGCTGGAAAATGAATGCGATGTTCCCCGGCCACCAAGTCCATGTGATGCGTCAGATGTAGAACTCTCAGACCCCGACGATGGCGTCAACGTTGCAGATTTTCTTTTCGTTTCAGAGTCATTCAAAGCAGCAGACTTGTCCAGTTCCGTGAGCTTATCTTCAAGCTCATGATCTGCTGTCTGATCGGCGGTCCTTGTAGGAGACAAATCCCTTTGTGTTTCGTCATCTTTTATTCCATTTACTTGCTTTGAGTCTGCAGTAATTATGACATCAGCGGTATCTAACGCTTTGTTCGCTGACATTTTTTTTTGGTAAAAAACTAAGATTTCATTTGTCTCAAACTATGACCTACGTAAATATATATATATATATTTCTTATATCTTTTGACGTGTACAAAAATAATGTTCTTTTTAAATAAACGACGAGACGAGATAATCAGCACTACAATTTAGTTTTTAAGCAATTAGCAGCCTGAGCAAAAACAGATGAAATATAATAATATGTATGTACACAGGCTCTGCATTCGTTGTCTCCCCAAATTTTCTAGAGCACAAATTTCTTCTTTTTTTCAGAGGAGACAGAACTTTGTAATCTCAGTCTCCTCCTCTTTCTCTCTGTTCATTCATGTGTTTTCCTACAAACTGGGGTGGAGGGGAATACTAGTTTTCGTAGAATATTGACAGGTTGATAATCTCATAACTTCACTGACACTGAAACTACATCACTTTTTCAAAAAACCGTTCATTCACAGATGTTCTCGTCGACCTGAATGAATTGCACCCACCAACCACTTCCCACCATTTATCTTTCGATTGTATTTCCACATCCACAACTTTTCATTCCATCAATCCATGAACAAAGGAAGGTGCACCGTTACATTGAACACCTCTCGAATCCCATTTACAGGTAGTTCAGCTCATTTTCATTCTATAAATTTAAAAACAAATCATAACATTAATAATTACAGGCAGAATTTCAGGATCTTACTCTGCAAATTTAGAGAATGTATAACTATTAACTAATCGATATCTTGTGTGTTTCAAACTTTAAAATTATCAATCGAACATTCTCACTACTCAATACTCGCATTTCTCTGCTGTACCTTATAATATTATCAGTAGTTCAATCTTCCAAATCTTCGAATTTATTGCCTACATAAATATCTTTGCTGTGATGAAACTTTGATGGGCTTATAAGCAAACCAATTTTTTAAACTATGAGTCTACCATGAACTCTTCAAAGTTAACAAAATTTTACAGAAGAACAATACATAATTAAAATTAATTATTTTTTAATTGTGACCATTACTAGAGAAAATTAAATGCACATTGATAATAATAATTCTGAGAGTAACTTGAAAACAAGCCCTTTTCCAAAAAATTACTAAAAAAATGTTCGTGACAGTTCCAAACTTAATATTTTTTCTCTACAATTCTAAAGCTATGTTTTCGCTATTCAAAAATTATTATTTTAAAACTCAGTTAACTGGAAAGATAACAAGTTACTTTGTCACACCTAAAATGTCTTTTGAATGATAACGATATCTAATACTGGACTGGACAATGAACTGAACTACTATTTACTATTCAATAATCTCTGCTCTCTGAATGTCGTAATGATTGATAAAAATGTTTGTTCAATGATAACTACATGAAACATACCTAATGTATCGATTGATGATATAAACCCAGTGATTCACTATTCAATTAAACAAATGTCTATCAAATCGAATTCAATATAGGGAAAAAAATAATTTGTAAGCTGTACTGAAATTACATAGTAAAAAGCTATATTACCCCATTGAAATTAAATTTACTATTAAAAACGATTTTTATGATGAATTGTTTGCTAAATATATATGTTCATTTTTTGTTGTGTAATTTAATATACATGGAATATATAAAGATGACACAGTGGTGGTGTGATGATGATGAGATGATTCATAAAACTATCAACATGAGATGATCACTTAATTTTTACATCAACCATAACAGTAACTCAACTTATTCCCTGCATTTGCATTTTTATCACACTGAAAAAATACTATTAGTATGTCAAAAAGTACATCAAGTGTTTTTCACATCAAAATTATATATTACATCTACAAAACCCTGTTAAGCTGTTGCACTAAAAAAAATCTTCTGTGTAAAACATAAATTCTATTAATCACTACAATTCACTTAATGACCAAGTTTAACAAACAATAACACAACATAATTACATAAAATCTAACACGATAATTACATATATTTTTTATGCATGTAATTTATCATCACTAACCTTGTAATCTGTGGTTGTAAAGATGAGATTTAATTTTCCAATTATCCATGCACACACATGCACACAACTTTAACCAGCCATATTGATAAATGCCCATTTGAGCTTATTGCCATTTAATCCATATTCTATCTTTCGCGTTAGGCAATAGTGCTTGTATCTTCTTCACATGGCGAAATGGCAAATACATTAATTTAAAATCAGTGCATTCTTTTTACAATGTACTCTAACTTAATGTTAAACACCATAAAAGTATAATATACTGCTTAACTTTTCTAAAATCACTTCACTGCCAAACCACGAATTGTGTTTCATGTATGTATAAAGAGGGCAAGTTAAAGGATAACATTTAGAACAAGTATAATTTTTTAAATAGAAAAACTTAACTCAAGTTTCGCCAGTTCATTTGAAGTAGTTTAAATTAAATTTTAATTCTGTATTAAACTAACACTAAACACCATCTAAAAAAATGTGTGTAAATTTTACCGTGTACATGTATAAAACTTTTATTTAGGGAATTTTCCTATTAAGTACTTTACACACTAACTCTACTATACACTACACACGTATCATATCAAAAAATATATTTATAATGTATAGTGTTAGTCATCCTTAGAGAGATTCCCATAACATACATACACATTTTATATCATCTCTTCACATTGTACTCACAAAAATGACGACACGTACATGTAGAGTAGTAAAAGAGATGTACGAACAAATGTGGAGATTTTTCACTATATTCTCAAATTTATTTTTACACAGAGAGAGTGTAGCGAATAGAGAAGTAAATTGAAAGGGTTAGGCTAGGTACATTTCCTTTTACAATTCTACTATCTTATAGAAAACCAGCAATGTTGGCTTGGCATATATAACAACGTGTATTAGTCATATCATCTGTGTAATATGCAGAACCGCACAGATCTCATCATCATTATCGTCAAATTCATGTAGATGTGCTGTTACTCCTTGCTTTTACATTTTGTTCTGAATACTGCAAGTATACTACATAATAGATATTGAATGCTAATATGCTAACATTGCTATTTTGTGCTATATAGCTATAACATAACAACAAGTTGAGAGGATATACGATAGTTTGGCAGACGGTAATTCTTTCATTGTATTGTGTAGAGTAGAGTAGTAGAGCAATGAATTCTGTTATGGCTATAATATAGGCTTGTATAGTGTAATAAATTTTACATGGGCATTTATAAATTTTTACGCGATATTATTTTACACATGAAGGTTTGCTGGGGATTTTTTCAAATAGCGAAACAGAATTGAAAGAAAACCTTCAAAAAATTGTAATTCTTGTGTATAATGAAACGTTTTATGAATATGCTCATATATTAAATTTTCGCATTTTTCATAGAGAAGGTGTAAAAAACTCGATTTCGATTAAGGGCTGCAGAGGAAGAGAATAAGAGCAGAGAGTGCAGTTTTTGAACAAAGTCACATTATTGCATGTTCGTTTCGTGTGTGTGGCCCTGTAGTGCTATATTGTAGTTTGCCTGCCCCTGCCCACTACATGTCATGCCTATAAAAAGAACTAACCTCGATTCGTTAAATATGCGAACACAACATGCACAAATCGTCATCATAGATTAATATGCTGAAAAATTGCAAATTTTAAAATGCATGTGTGATATTTAAATGTAAAAACTGCTTTTAGCGCATGTTAAATGCATAACACTTGTGTAGATTGGTTACACGACACGTCGGTACCGATGGACTTGATGTCATCATTAGTTATCATTATCAATCCCACTGAATTTGAATAAATATATGTCACAATACAATGTAATAATTGCAAAACCAATACATAATGAAATTTAGCTATATTATGCATTTTCGGATAAATACTGGTAGCAGTAATTTTATTACCATTTTCTGATTGCTATGAACTTGTCATAAGATGTATGCATAAAGAACATTTAACCTGTAGTACGTTAGTACGTACGACTTCTTTCTGGACACATTACGAATCATTGCGGAGCCGTAATCGGATGACAATTAAAATGATGAAAATATCACCTTAATGGTTCTTCAAATCTAACGGGTTGAAGGATTTTTATTGATATTTGGCATCGTATGCCAATTCCGTATGATAATGAAGTAAATATTTGTGCATATACATCTATCTATTTTATATCTGAAATACTATTACAACAAAGGGCCCACTTCTTTTTACAATTAGCATTGCAGTTACTTATACTATAATTGAATTCATGTATTGCTAGTTGAAGGTCAGTAATTCATTGGGTAATTCATGGAACACCAAGCTGTTTACTTTCGCACATTCTTTTTCGCCACCAAATTTTATACAACAATAATTAGAACTGAATATTTTGGCTCAATAAGGCGATCGGTTTATTATATTGAAGGTTAAAAGTAGGATTTCCTGCTCGAGATTTCCTTAAGGAGGGTCGTATAACAAGAGCCCTTTATTAATTCGATGTTAAACGTCACTGTGCGTGGAAAAAGCTTTTCCAGTATTTAAACTTTTGTAGAATTTTATTATATGCACTGGAACTCGAATCTGAATACAAAATATTTCTTCAATTTTTGCGCCTGATAAACTCGAATTCGAAACTCGAATACAAAATTCTGTAAAAAAATATCCACTGCTAAGTGGGATACCAAGATTTTATCTCTGGTTTATATTGTAGATCTCCGTATTAAAGATGAATTTAGAATTGGAATACTTTGCATTTTATTTTGATGACTCTCCTAATTTCTGTGCCAAACAGCATCAATATATTGTAGAAACCCATCATTGTATTCTTTTTACATGCCTGTTGGGTTAGTTGGGTCGATAAATTGTTGTAAAACGTGACTTTTGCTGGTTAGAAAGGATCTTAAGTAACGAAGAGCACTTCATTTTTTTTTAAACATTTTTTTGTAAAAAAAATCCTTTTTGCTGAATGTAAGTGTAAAAGCATATAAATACTTTATTTAATGGTATTGTTGTACTCAGGTAAGTTTCGGAACTCAAATAGGTAGTGTTGATAGTGTTAATAACACAATTTTTGAATTTTGTAGCATAAAAACTATGATGTTGCGATATGGTACCTCTGGAACATTTTTTTAACCACACATCTACCAAGTTTTATAGCATGACACCTTTACTTTTTAAGAACGGAATTTGATTTGGATGCCATAAGTCATTTTAAGCTTCAATACTTGGATTTCTTACACTATAGATTTAAAAAAATTGTGCGTGGCATGATTGATTGAAGTGAGGGAGAAAAGCAAAATAACGTTCAAGAAAAAATCTCTTTGTACCAAATCTTCAATTTTGTGTTTTAATTTACTGGATCCTTATCTTTGTATAAAATGATTTTAAAAGTAAATGGAATATGTATTTAAGTATAAATCCCACTACATGGCGAAAACATGCATATAATGTGCGTTTGTAAAATATAGTCATTTAGGAAATTATTGACCGTAAAAATATTATGGGATAAAAAACAAAATTAATATTTTTTAACCTTTCTACTTTCCTGCTTTTCTTTTTCAAATGAACATCTATTTAAAACCAAATACCTTAACCGAAATCGATTCATTTAAAACAAGTTGTAAATAATTATTAAATAACAATCAATTGATTTGACACCCTTACAATATGACTATTTAGCGTCATTTTTGTACTATCTAGTTATCGTTGATGGCTTCTATTGAGTGCAATGAAGAGAAAGACAGATATTCCCCAACTATTCTAATCCGAGGCATGCCAATACACCATTTAGTAAGACAATATACGATTTCTTTATTTAAGGATAAGCCGAATTTTTTCAACTATGCACAAGTGCACATTGGATAATTTTTAATGTTTGTCGTATATTATAAAAACTTTTCAAGTGTGCGCTTGTCACAGTTGTCAGTTGTCATACACCATTTGCATTGATGTATGAATACTTTTTCTTGTGAGATTCGGCAAAAAAGGTTTAATCGTGAACAAAGACGTCTTATGTTTCGTACTGCACGTGAAATAGACCATGGATAGACTCAATTTGCAATTTTTTTATTGAGTAAATTTTGAAATCGGTCTCCTAAAACCCAAAACTAAAAACACATTAAATCCAAAGCTGAGCGGTTTGTCTTTTACCATCGCTAATTGGAAAACCATGTACAAGATCAGTCAAACAAATGATGATCCGATTCCTCTCAAATTGAAATAGAAAGAGTTAACACAGTCACGTTGATGATGGTGTGTGTGGCGTGTGACGTGTCGTGAAATTTCATTGGTTGCAAACAGAGGCTTGTCGTGGGTTGTGGCTGCATTGTACTTCCACTGTCTGCTACTCACCAATTTTTTATTTGTCGAATGTGGTAGTGGTGGCCTTGTTTGATTGAATAAGACATCAATACTTCACTAAAGTTATATCATATTAACGCAATTTATAACTAATATAAAAACTCTTTTTCAAAGATGATATTTTGTTACATCTGCTATATAGCTGAAAAGACAGAGAATAGACATGGACATGATCAGTTTCTCCCAAGTCCCAATCATTATGCGAAATTCTAAAAATAAATCTGTGCGCCAAATAAACAAGGTCACATTGCCTTTTATGCTTTAATTCAGAAGCAAACGATTACAAGTGCTTGATTGTAATAATACTGGCCATATTTTTGGTATTCACTGGGATGAAATGTGATAAGAAAAATGTTTAAGCACCAACATTTCACAGTTTGACAACGATTTTCTCAGGTCACCCCATTCGAAGCTTTTTTACGACTTCTTGTGGCTTACTCGACAAATAATGACAAATAAAAATCTTTTTTTTTACATTCAAATCCAAATTTTATGTGTTTAAGTAATCATTTGAAAGTTGTTTTATGACATTGCATTTTCATATATCTGATCCACTTTAGCTGATTAGCTTATTACATCCAATAACGTCAACTTTTATGGAAGAAAGTCGATCATTTCGCAGTCACCATATTTCCTTTTCCCATTAAAATAAATCAACTAGCTTGTCAACAGACGAGGAATCAGATTATAATAAAATTTTAAGTAATGGTTTAGTTGGATCGTGATGTTGTTGAGTGAACTGGGATGATGAATTTCTGATTTTTCTATCTCAATGCACTCACTCACTCACTCACCCAATTTTCCATGGAGGAAGCATGAATGTGCGGATTGCATAAATCCTTCTTTTTTTTCGCTTCACGAAAGCAGCATGTCATATTGAATATTGTGTCGAGAGTGAAATGGTCTACATGAATTTAAGCCCTGTAACCATCCTGCCATTGTTAATTTTTCTAAAGATAGACATAATGTTATTCAACATCATTATCCTATTATACATTTTTTATTTTATGCATACGATTTTCTCTATAGTTTATACTTTGCATGCATACATTTAGTTCGTTTCCGTTTACTTCATGATGATGATGATGATGACAGTAGTGGGTTGAAGTTGAAGCAACAATCGTATCCAACATGGTTGTTGGTTTGTAATGCCTGGTCCTCTGTTACAGCAGCAGCGACACAGACGTTCCTTCAACGAGAAAGATGTAGAGATCCGGGTGAATCTGAAACGCTTTCAGAAGGTTGCTGACTCGGTTCCACCGAACATCTACATTTATCAAACCTTGACAAAAGAAACGAATGGGCACGACTTGCGACTCCAAATTTCCGAAATTTCATACCTTTTTGTAGTCACTTGTGAATTTTCTCATGTTGTTGCTACACTGTGTATAGAACATTTTTTGATCCTTTTTTCATCTCATACATATGTACTTATGGATCTTAGACAGAAATACGCATTCTAAATCTCAGATGTCAGACACGCAGACAAGCACGTTACGTTATTGGACCAGAAATAGTCTTTCTAAAATTTAGAATAGAATAGTTTGTTTTAACCTGAACTCTGAGTTTGTTTTGTTAGCCTGCGCCTTTTAGTTTCAAAATCATGAAAGGGTCATTTAAAGTCGAACAGTGAAATAGTTCAACTGGGCTTCATTTTGGTTTAATCTTCTGGAACGCTGCACGACTGTTTTCTAAAAACGTGGTTTTTGTGTCGTGAGAACATCAATCTAATAAACGACAAAATTTAAACGTGTTTGCAAATCTAAGGATCTTTAACTCTGGAAGAAGACAGTTTGAAATTGTCACAAACGCAGTTCACGACCTGCTAAACTTGTTGAATTCAATTCAGGTAAGGATTTCAAATGATTTATGACTTCCTATATCAGAATAGGACTAATTTAAAGGAAAAAATCTGCACACTCGGGGGTCACTAATTTAAAATCGTGCATTGCCAGACATGACGCTAGATACATTCATACTACACGTTTTTTACGTAAAACGTTCCTCAATTCCCTAAACTCTCAGTACTTTCATAAAAGTTTGAGAATTCTTATCAATAAAATCAAACTTAAAGGAAGTTATATTACCGTATTTCCTTGATGCAGAAAGAAAGCATGATGTGCGTATGGTATTACATGGTATCACATACACCGAGTTTTTTTTACTCATTTTCAAATATGAAGGCATGATTTGGACACGAAGGACGCATAAAGTTAGTATCCTAAACTATTTACATACATACCAAGACTTTTATCCATGTTGAAAACGACATAAGAGTTTTTTTTTAGAATTTACAGGTTACAATAATATTTTTCAAGCATATGTATGCACATAAATGCACATAGAATTTTTGTAAAACTTTCTTGTTTGAGTTAACTTAAAATTTTAGTTTATTCTCATCTTATCAAAATTGACATGTATGCATACCTGAGAATAAATGATACTCATACTATCATTGCTGAAGTACACCTACATAAACGTGGTATGTCATGGCGCTGAAATTAATGAAGGAAAGGAACTACGCTTTCGTTGTTGGCTATAGCATCTGTCAACTTGCAACAAAAAATCCTGTGGGCCAAGGTTAACTTTAGAGTAAAAATGCACAAATACAAGATAAGCTTTGTGGATTTCAAACTTTTTACAAGCTCGAAAGAAAAGCATCACCTCATCCATCCGAGTGTCTGGTATTTGAAAGAAATAAAACGCACCAGACGCTTTAATGATTTTCATCCTTTCATTAAAACCTACAAAAAGTGATGCGCTCAGTTCACGTTGACTTAGAAGGATCATATATCGTCTTCATGATCATGTAGCTGCGTAAGACTCGTGGTTTATTGTAGATTTTATACGAGTACAATGGCTTATGACAATACACTAATGCCATGCCGTCGCCGTCATGATTTTTTTTGCTTTTTCATGACTTTAATGGTATGATAAAGAAAAAAGTCTTACAGATAGAAACTAATTTTCTTTGCATGACACTGTAGCTAATTATGATTACGGACGAAAATAAATTGCATGGTTAGTAGCTCAGTTCTATTCATTGCCTAATGTGTAATGCAATTGTAGCACGTACAACGTGTTAATATACTTGGTTCGGTTAGCAATATGTAAGATTCATGATGTGATGTAAGAGAATCTTATATAATGCTCAGTTTTGTGTGGCCACTCATGTGGTTATTTCCATTTCTTGTATGCGCTGGAGAAATGGTTTTCAAGATACAGTCGAACTTCGTTGTACCGTCCTTAGTTGTAACGTATTTTTGTTAATACGTACTAAATTCGTGTCGCCCGGATTTGGGTATGCACAATACAGTGTTAAATTTGATTGATATAACGTACTCCGACGTAACGTACCCGTAACTATTACGTACCGAATTTTGTGGTCCCCAGGCTTGTTTACTATGCTATATAACGTACTAGTACGGCTTATAAGCAGGTAAGTTTTCACTACACAATGCATAGTCAACGTTCGTAATCAATTCAATCCATTTTACACGCATGAAATTACCATCCAGACAGTTTGTTTTGTTGACTTTGTTATAAAAAGTGTAAACTTGTCATGGGTGATAGCAACAAATTACCCAATAAGCGCGCGCAGTGGCATTACTCTTGCTCGCTTACGAATTAAATGTGGAGAAAAACGGCCATTTCAACTAAATTTAAATTATCTAAAATCCCCTATAAACAATATATTGGCCTCTCGTTGATTGTAAAATCATTAGCATTAACGAATTAAGTCACGTTACATTAAGTCTGGAGTTGGTTTTCGTTTATTTTTTATACCGTACCAGTACGTTATAGTTATTACGTACTGTTTTTGTAACGTACCTTTTTGTTGTCGCCCCAGACGGTACGTTATAACGAAGTTCGACTATTGCATATAGCATGTAAAGTAAAATGAATTTTTGAATACATCATTTCACTGATAGCACAAGGCTTTTCTATGATATGAATGACAATGCATCAGCCTTTGAATATAAACTTTACTATAATGCTACTAATTGGCTATTGCGAATTCCACCATTTCAGAAAAATAAACTATACTAGAAATATACTGTTAAAGTCTGCGAGACACCTTCCACACATTTGTACGAAATGACTAGATGCTTGTTTAGTGTACGTAATTTGTATGGAAGTGAATAAGTTCTGGTATGGGTAGAATTCAAAGTTATTTAGTTTATCAAGAAATGAAATTTTCAACGCAACTTTGAAACACTTAAATATAACGTTTAAAAATGAAGATATGAGTTAACATACAAAATCATTGTTTTCGATGTAACAATTCTTTTAGCTGTGGAAGTGTAGACAACCTCGTTCTTTTGGAAAGTGGAAATCATATTGTATTTTGAATATTATCGTAGTGATAACCTATTACATATTCCCTTTACGTAAATGATTGTGAGGGCTACACAAACGAAAAGACCATAAAATAGGTAGTTGTACCATTCAGAAGCAGACCGATATGTATTTTGCTTAATAACCATCGAAGTTATTGGCCCTCTGACCCTAACGCGTCTCATTAGATTGTAGTACCGTGAAGACATCAAAGCAAAATCTAAGTATATTCAGTGTACATAAATAAAATTGCCTTCACATTGCCTTATCTTGTACACTTACACCTTCAAGCTTATGTGTCCTATATAAAATTCAACTCAATTACTATTTTAAGCTTATACAAATATCAAGTTCGAATCCCACAATCAATAGGAAATTAGAAGCTGTGACTCTGTTCAATGACACGTTCGCTGGAATCGTGATTTTGCTGCTAGACAAGACAGCTCATTTTTAAAAGTATTTCAGCTAATACTGAGGTTAATTTACTTCTCTGGTCCAACCAACGTTGCCTGAATTTTTTATTCTTTGCAAAACTGAGGAAATGATACATTTGAAGCGCAGCGGATCATCCTACTCAACAATGACAAAGATCAAAGGACGTCTTGCTAAGGTAATAATTTGCACGTCAGCCTTGTGTCGCCACACATTCTTCTGTCAGCTCGCGTTCAGTGCAGAATTTATATGCATAAATACACGAATTTCTCTTCCATAAAAGCCAGAAGACTCTAATAGAAGACTACGAATACCTTTGCAGTCTTATGTTCTTAAATGATTGTTTCTCCGGTTTGCCACTTTCGTATTTATGCTGACTAGATGAAACCTAAATCCAAACAGCGAATTCTCTTTGTAGGGTCGTTGGACTTGACTAAACGATTTTGTCAATGTCAGCACCCTCTCACAACTTACCACAGCTTTCGTTTTTATTCACAACATAGATTACATGTAACAATCGTCGTTTCCTAGTCCGACATTCAAATCAACATCCTTGGCCCGTACGCGTTTCATTGTCCATCTCAAGATGAGAAATACTGAACCCTTTTTTCATCAATTGACGAGACCAGAGCACAACCAAACTGACTGAAAGTTATTTTTGCATTAGAGCTTTTTAAAATTGGAAAGGATTGCAACTGTACATTCGAAACGTATTCGTGTAAAGTGTATTTTAATCATATATAAGAGGAAAATTTGCACTTTTTGCTTACTTCGCAGATTCACCAAAATTTTAAAATGCATAACAAGTACGTAATAAAGGGCAATATTACTATTTAAATGGAAGACGGCCCAAGCCGGACCCTAATGAGTCATATATCATTCGAAAGCTCTTGACGAGTAGGGCAAAAGTGTTGCTGAACACAAGCCTCGATTTCACTTGCCAAGACCAGTTTCGGGGCCTTGAAAGTAGCGAAAATGTATACTTTTTACATTTAAAAATACATGTATATTAAAAACAAGCAGTAATACTCAAATAAATACCCGGAAAACAATGAAAAATGAGCCTATTACAATTCTTAGGCCAATACGTTTCATAAAACAGAAAAACAAGATTTTTCAATTTTTAACACTTCCGGCTAGTGTTACAGGTACAAAAAGTGCCAAAATAGAGTATTAATATTGTTGGCCCTTATTGAACTCTAAATGATTTTCATGGTCTTTTGACTTAAAAAAGTCGTTTTGTTTTAAAAACAATTCCGCCGTTGGGCCGTCTCCCATCTAAATAGTAATATGGCCCTTTGGATTAGTACTACATTACACAACTATTACAATGTCTAGACACATTAGAAAATTCTATGAAATAAGTTTTGCCAAATCGATAATGGCATAGTAAATACTTTGCCATTATCGATGGATTTTGTCAAAGGAGCTATGCTATGGAACACTAATAAATGTGAAAAGCTTCCTGCCATACGTCATACGTCAATAACATTCCACCACCCAAATCTAGATGCAGATTTATGATTTCTGCTCCGTTGACTTAATATTGCGATGGGTAAACATTTATATCAATATATTTGTTTTTAAAAGGTGTTCAAACTAAATGAAAAAGATAGCCTACTGATGTACCATTGTTTAAAAATAAACTCACTCACGGAGTAAAGATAAAGATGCTTCATTTGGAATTATAGAATTTAGGATATACTGGAAAGTAAGGCACATATTGTACAATACAACTGTGAAAAGAAACTTTAACCTCGCAAAAGTTTGTTTTTAAACAAGTAAAACAAGAAAGTAAAACGTAGCGGAGTTCTGAGGGACTTCATAAAATGTACAACATTATTGTAGATGGTTGGTGGTATATTGACTGGTTTGAAAATATTGCACGGAGAGAATCTTGTGTACGCATGAAAGCTGAAATTTCATTTTATTAAAATTCATCCTATAGAAGAAAATGAAGTGGATTTTGCGAATAAAAAAGTTGTTGAGTTACATTTGGAGGAAATCTTGATACACTTGAGTGATTCTAGTAAAAGAGAAAGTTAGAGAGAGCTTGGGAATCTTTTTTTGTTATGAAATTTATCTAGACGCATTATTGTTGTAATTCATTCCATTGGAAAATTTATAAAACAATTTCTTACATCAGCAGGTGGTGGTGGGGACCGTACTCTGGTCGATTTTTTTTGGATAATTTTACACGAAATCCATTAAATTAAATGCATGGAAATCGAAAACATTGTGTTCCAAAAAGAGTTCAAACTAAATCAATAAAATTCATTCGACTCAGTAATTCACGTCAAGGATTCGTTATCA
>JAQFXM010000973.1:0-38105 GCA_034693345.1 Entomobrya multifasciata | reverse complement strand
ACTGACACTTCCCATTTTTCTGTGGTATAGTACCAACTTAACTACTAATCCACCCACCATGACTCGTGGTCAATATCTTGTACTAGGTGATAGAAAGTATAAAATGTTTGAAAAATTTAAGGTGATTTTATAATTTTTATACAGAGCTTATGTATGTACATAATTTCTTTTAGATAACGTCATAGAAAGGGTCTGTATGTTTACGCAAAGGATAGAAGGGAAAATTACGTACAGAGTTTCTACATAGTAGCCCAACAACAGTCGACCGCCAGTTCAATTATAAAAAATTTCACTGGCTCGGCTGTATGCATGTATGCATGTATGTGTATTATATACAGTGTCTATTTATAGATGATGGTAGATTGTGCGTTTTCTAAAGTAGTAGGATAAAATAGAAAAACTTTGATGTGAGTTTCTGTCTCTACAAAATTTAATGGATGATCAAATGGAAGTGAAATGCCTCGCAGTGGATGTTTTTACGGGAGATGGGATTAAAAGAAAGTGATATCTTTCATTTTCTGAGTAAAAACTATATAGATACAGCAAGGCATACTTAGATTCATAGCTGGAGATAGATTGGAACATTAGTTAGTTGGCAAACAAATGGGTGGGAAATTTCTCATACGTATGTAATACGTAAATAACGTGCTCTGTTTGATGTGTATAAAACCGGTAGGACGATATGCGATGATGATACTATCTCTATATACAGCTTGTTTTAAAAAACATAATGCTTTTGCAAGTTCTTTTTAGTTGGGCAAGTCTACTAGTAGTATGCATTAGTGAATCTAACAAATTGTTTTCATCATCGACCAACAGTGCATGTGTCTTTGGAATATGGGAAGATGGTGCCAGCATTTTATTTTTCTGTGTGGAAAAAGGGGTAACATGGTGTATGTTGTAGTTGGTTAAGAGGTGTAAGTGAAAGACACCATCGCCGCCGCCGCCACACCAGCACCACAGACGTCCTGCAAGTAAAAGCAGAAAAATAGAAGGAAAGTTTACTTTTACTGCTGATGTTTGTAGTTTACTTGGTTGAACTATCTACTTATAATACTGCCGCCCGCCACCACCGCTACCAAAATAACACCGCCAAAAAAAGACACGGCATTTCTACTATTCTACTCCTCTCCCCCAAAATTTTCATGTAAAGTTCTTACAACAACAAAAACTGTAATGTTAATGCAAGCATAAAACAAAACCAAAGAAGAATACTCACTATTACATTGCCGTGTGATTCAACTATCTTGACTTGACTCTCAGGCAAAATATCGATTCCAAACTATATAGAATTAACACCTGCAAATCATTCCTCCTATTTTGCTTTCCCTATCGCCTACCAAAAAACCTCCTCTCTCTCTCTCTCCCTCTTTTTTCCCTTTCCAAAGTTTGTAAAAGCGACTTTTTGGTAAAATGTACGAAATGTATGAGCGCTTAATTACTTCTGACTTGAGAAAAAGTTAATGAAATCAACTCTGAAATTCATAAATTAAAAGTAATGTTTTTGAGTTGATGGGCGTTGTGTACGATGTACGATGTACCATTCATGTGTGTATAAATTTTGATGTTTTGTTCAAAATCCGATTTTTAGTTACGAAGAAAATAAGCTTTTACAACTCCAAAGCTCTTTATTTGCGTTGCTCCAAAATAGTAGTTTCGTACAAAAAATAAAATAAGACAACTTTTGAATGCTTACAGTACTTACACAACAAGCATGCTTTTCTAAAGAATTGTTCAGTGTTTATTTCCTTTTTTTGAGCAAGGATGAAGGAGAACCATCAGAGAGAAGAGAAGAGAGAGAGAGAGCCTCAATTATCAAAATCTACACACGTATAACTACATAATATAAAGCGTACAAGTAAGCCACAAAGTGAGGAAAGGAAGTGGCGAAAGTTTATTTGATTCTTGAAACTCGCATTCTTCCAATTTACTTTGGTTTTCTATCCGTGTCGTGTTGGTTGTATTTGGTGGTAGTACATCAAACCAACAATAACCTTCCACCTTCATAAAGAAAAGCCGGGGAATTGAAGGTTGCTTTTATAAGGAAAACAAGGCAAGTTACTTATCTAAACAAAAATATCTTTGGTCGTTTTTGCGGCATAACAGGTAGAGAAGTAGTATCAGTATGGATGGATGGATGTATACTGTTCTCTAAAAGAGGGCGATGTAAGGAAAAACAAAATAAGATAAGTAGCGACAGGAAAATAAATTATTAAACCAAATGTAAACATGTTCCAATGACTTTGATAATATTACTGTCGACCTAAACTAAACTCCAGCCATTTTTTACCCACTAATTATTCTATACTATTTATACTTTACATTTAAAATATGCATAAACACGTACCACAGCTATCTTGTTAATAATTGTATCCTATGTAATAATATAAGTATATATAGTTAAACTCATTCAATTTCGCCTCAGGGGCTTTGAATCAATAGGAAATACCACTGGATCCTCTCACACTTGTGTTTCAAGTCTGATTTAAAAAAATAATAATGTCCACACGTTTTGTAGAAATTTCCCCCTCACGGACGTACTTACACTTTCTCTTATAAATCTTCATATTAAGTCCCATTTATATGCTGGCACGTAATAAATGCACACCTTGTTTCTCCCTCTCTCTCCACACACAGTTCCATAGAAAGTAAAGTAACGGTAATAATGAATGTCTATTCCCATGCATTTAACCACTGCTAAAGCTGCTAATATGTGTGCAACCTATACTATGTACCTATTTTTGCGGTCTTGGTATTCTCCATTTTCGCTTTATGAAACCATTACAAATTCTACAACACTCAATCATGTACAAACTGATTGTGAACGTTGTATTTCTTCCGATTTACTGTAAAATGAAAGTAAAGCCAAAGAAAAAGTATTTTCCACTGTCCTTTTCCCTGAAATTTGAATTTTCAATGTCTGGGTTCATTTATGATACTTATTATTACCCGAATATATTGCTCTTCTAATTGCATTTCAACTCATAAATTTGTGGAATACGAAATGAAAATTTGGTTATGAAAAAAATTAAAATATGGCCTTAATCTTTCCTTGTAATACTGTAACTATTGTACATACAACCTTCTCTTCCTAGCTGTACGTGTAAAATTCCATCACCACCGCTTTTCTCCATATTTTATCTTCTTTGCATAACGTTTACTTTCACTTCGTCTTCTCACACAGCTTTTGCTTTGATACTAAATTTCGTCCCGTATCAGCAATACGTAAGTAAGCAAAATGTGCTACAACTAACAAATAGTCATTTCGCAGATTAAAATGTCGAGTGCTCAAGAGATCGACTCTTACGCTCATGGTGGTGTTTGTAAACGTTTCTTTAATTTACGTACTTCTAAAGTTTGTCTGGGCTCGTGTGTGGATTATCTTGTATCCCATTTCTCCTACCACATTTATTGACTGATCAAAAAAGGGGAACGGAAATACTCCCAGATTCTCAAGTAGAAAACTGTTTGATTTTTTTCTATTGCTATAGTTTCGTGAAACGTGGTGCTGTTGAAGTCCCATAAAATTAATAATAAAGTCTCCCATGTGGGTCAGTTGTCGTTTTACACTTGATTTATTCAAATCATGTAGGCAATCACTTATCTCTAGCTTTCTTCGAGTTGCTCTACCCCTGCCACTCTCTTTCAGACTTAATATCAAGTGGACGTATGCAATTTTCCTTTTTTCTGAAGGATAGTCTGTATACATGCCCATGTACCAATTTTGAGTTAAGAACGATCATAGATTTTTCTTTCTCAAGCTTTCACTAAATTTCGCTTTTACGAAAGACTCCGTAAGTTTTCATGGTTAAAACTTTTTACTATTATGTCTAATTCTTAGTTTGGAATTTTATAAGTAAAAAAAAACTTGATAATGATTTTACGATAGCATGTTGTCTGTATGTGCATTGAACTTTTCATCTGTTACAATACTAACAAACGGACAAATCCACATTTGTACTCTCATCTCATAAATGTGGTTACCATTTAAGCTGGTGATGGTTACATAAACTTGGAACGTTCACTGCACTGCGAACAGATAATCTGATATTCTCTAAAAGTGGTGTATGCTCATGCAGGCTTGAAATCAATTTACTTAATTAATTTTTTCTTGTGTAAAAATCTCTCTTGCCAATTGCAATATAAGTGTCTGTGCACGCTGAACACGTATTGTGTACACGTACAACCAACTTTTTTAGTATATTTAAGTCCAATCGATACAATAAGCGTTGGTAAACACCTACATGTATTGACGAAAGAAAATCTTCTTGATGTCGACAAAATCTGTGTGTGTACGTCAAACAAAATGCGAGTTGCTTGATCCGCAAAGAAGAAATTTTTTCCGGGCATTTTAACTTTTTAAGACATGAGACAACAGAAGCAGACGCTTCTTATTTTTTTAATCTCAAGAACAGTAACTACGTTTTGGTTTAGTAAAATGATTGAAATATTGAAAAAAGAAGACTTTACAAAAATTGGCAGGAATGATTAGTACTTGTCAGCTAAAATAAGTTTTAATACTCTTGTGTTATTCAGTGTAGTCGTGCTAACACAATTTCATGCAAAATTATATATGTGAAATATTATATATTTTGCGAAATGCGAAATTATGAATGTTAGCTGCTATAAAGCAGTTTATGGAGTCGTTAACCAAAGTCGTTAGTTTAAGGAGGTGTGCATTTTAGTACACAATTATGCCTTCATAATCCTGAAACGTTTTGTTTTAATGAGTGGTGGGCATGTTTACAATATAGCATGTAGTTCTTCGACTTAAATTTAATTTGTTTTGACGTCTTCAACTAGTGACAAAAACATACATGAGAAATAGATATGAAAACTTCATAATTAAATGGTTGATTTAAAACTAAATGACGTTGTATGTTAGTGACTATATATAAAAATATAAATGAATACTTAGCAACATGATAATTCATTAAAACAACAATTTTTGCAAAAAATACAAAAAAATATTTATCTTTTAACATTAGTAGTATTTCAAAATATGTTTTTAATGTGTTGTATTTTGTATACACGCAATTCATATAGATTTGACAGTTAGTAAACTTGCTGATGAATATTTGCAAGAATGTACAATTTTTTCGTCGTCAGCTTTCATAAAACTATCATTTGATTCAAAATAAGTAAACCATTTATAAAAGTAGAAATGAACAGAAATATACAAATGAGGTTTTTAAATTCCTTAAAAGTTATTATCATTTTCGGACATGGTATAAAAATAACAGTTTAAAAAGCATTCAACACCACCTTAAGTATATTCTCGGTAGTGGAAGCCCCCAATATGAAATTCTATAGCGAAAAGGTGAAACGTATAAAACCAAATGACCCCGAAAGTATTTATATGGCAAATTTCGGAAAACACCGCTAACTCATATAAAAAACCGAGAAGACAGACAGACAAACGCTTACCCTATTTAACAAAATTATACATACACATTGTAGATTTACTAAATTTACATACGTTTTTTGCCACCACTGGTTATTTTTCTAAACTTACTCATGCCCCCTAAAAACCAGCAACTTTGTTAAGCTTTATTACACGTATGTTTGGTAATAAGTACATACACATTTTATTATTATACACATCTTCGTCGTCGTCACATATCCTGGAAATCTCCTGGATCCTTGGCATGGCATACATTTTCCTCACGTTCAATCCAGTTACCAGTAGTCTTTCCAGCATTAGTCCTTTCTTTGGGGAGTTGAAAGAGGCCGGGAAGAGGCGAGATTGAATTATTATCATTACGTCCCTGATTTCTCATCTACACTTCTACATCTCCCTTTTCCACACACACACACACATCCACATCCACTGACGGTTTTTTTCCAGCCATATCCACACTACCACCGTTCCTACCAAAATAGAACCATGATATGATGATAAAAGAGAGCTCATTGTTAGTAAACCATGCCAAGCACTCTCGCTTTCTACTTCTACCAACATTCACTATCTACTGCCAGAAGAGCACATAGTTTGAAAAACAGCAGCAGCCTCATCCCAACTACAAGTCAGCAGCATTAAAAAGGACTATTTGCTGATATGCTCTTCAACTTCTATTTTCTCCCTTCCAACTTTGCTTCTTCTTCTGTGGCTCTTTTTTTTACCACTGCAGGTTTAAAGGCATGTTGTCTTCCTTTTTCGCTCTTCTCTAGCCCTTGATTGCCGTTTGGCTTCTCTGCGGGAGCTCTACACACAATTACTTTTTCCACGTGCATTTGATGTTTGCCGTGGTCATACACCGTATCACATTCATCCCGATTATTATTACTATTACATATTATAAATGCGCGTTTTTCTATACCTTCTATATAAATAATATCCTTACATTTATAGTCATACATATTTTTTAATGCAACGTTGCTATTTGCTATTGAGGTTAGTTATGTGAGCGATAGGATCAGCAAATATAAAATCTCTGGATCTCTTTTTTTTTTAAATATTCCAAAGCACACCATGACCTCTTTCATGCCATTTGCCTTCTGAGAGAATTCTAAAAGAGATGGAACCCTAAATCTACATAATATATTATCTTTTCAACTGCAGACAATGGTCTCTCTTCCCTGCTTTGCTCCAAAATATTCTTTTAAGTAGATAATAGTGTAGCATGCATGCAGAAAATTCTAGTATAGATTCTATGCAACTCGAAAAAAATAATATTCGTGTAACCAAACAAAATTACTTTTCATATTTCAGCAGTTAGTACCTTTTTACTGGTTGTTGAAGCAAACTTGTTTCATGTCATCTCACAATGTCAAAGTGCTGTCCTTTCGCAATATTTCTTTCTCATGTAATAGCTTGTTGTAGCTTGCTGCTCTTTGTATGATCGTTGCACAACATACTGCACATATTTATACTCACAACAGATCTGTAACATTTACAGTTGTTTTTATACTCACATCATACATGTCTGTTGCACCTTATGTATGTACTACTTTCACTTACAATCAATGTTCTCATGGGAAAATATAATCACATCTTTTGATGCATTGAGCATATTATTTTGCTGGTAACCTTCTATTTAATCATACATATATTTTAACATTTGCCAATCTATCAATGCAATGTAGCTTTACGTCTACTGTAAGTATGCAATACTTCATTTCATTTTTTTTATTTCATCGATGTCGTATAGCATGAATTATTTTTTTCCTTATTTATGGCTTGAACAGATATTTTGAGCATTTGGATGGATATTCATGCAAAGAAAATAGTGAGTGTTAAGGGTAACATTTATTGTCACTAATGTAAGTATAAAAGGTCTTTTGTTCTTGAGAATAGTAGAATGAGTGTACTAGAAATTAAGTCAGCTAGAGAGAGTGGATAAAGTATTAATAATAACAATAATAGCAGTGGTTGGAAGTAGCAAGTGAAGGACAGAAATGATGAGGCAAATAGCGTAAGAGGAGATAATAACTGGAATGTTTTACGCTGCTCTTATTATTATCATGATGATCATCATCATCAGCATCACCATACCATTTCTCATAAAAGAAAGAGAAAAAGGATAGTGGAATTATGGCAGACAGACACCACCACCAGCTAAGGGAAGTCATCGAACAGTTGACTGAACAAGTTAACGCAACGCAGGCATGCATGAATGTGGAAAGAAGAAGAAAAAAAACGCTCACAATGAATTGTTACATACAAGTCCGTTGAGAATAAAGTAACAGTATGATAATATGTATTGTGTGAAGTAGTAAAATGGGGTCTTCAACCGAGTATGTTCAAGTTAAGAACTGTGAATGGTGAGGCCGAAACCTTTTTATATGGTATTGGGGGAAAGTTAATACGAAAAATAAGAGTACAATTTTCGTCGGGCTTGTAGAATTGAAGATGTATAATGTAGAATATTAAAATAATTACAATTAGTGAATTGTATTTAATTTTTCTCTTCTAAAATGAAACTACCATGCTCGAATTTAATAAAGAAATAAATAGTAATGATACGTCATCTGTGTTAATCTGTTTTTATACATGCTTATAAAATTCAAGGTTATTTTTCAAATGTACACTATTTATACAAAATAACACTGAATGCATAGAATGTTTTGATTTGTTTATGCTTTAAAATATTCAATAATCTGTGTGATTTTTTCCAACAAATGCCTTACAAATTTTTGGTAAAACTCATTGTAGCTTTTATTCTTAATAAGATCATTGATGAAAAATATCAACTCATTAGTACCGCTACTTTATTATATTTCCTAAAAAACATTAACTAGCTGGATATTTATATACATATATACTTATTAGTGTCATGTTATCATCCTAGAACTTTCACAGAGAATTCTCTTCAGTTTAGCAGACAGTGATATATTTTGTATTAAGCACACATGTCTTTCGAAGAAATAAGGTCTTTAATTTTTTTGTAATATTTCATGAAGCTCTTGTCATCATCTAAACTGACATTGTTCACATTTTTTTTCTCGCTTTGTGGTTAGCAAGTTGTCATAAAGCATAAATACATTTCAATCTACCTGTTTACACTTTAAACGATATTCGCTTCTGAATTTAATAGAAGAGAAGTTGTAATATTTAAGTAGCATAATTTTGTGTAAAATGAGAAATGAAAATATAAAGCTAGCGCCTCAAAACTGTTTTTATTATTTATATTTGTGTGTTTCAGTGGGAAACAAGAAGTTTTTTGAGGTGGAATACACAACGTAATAAATATAATACTTAATGTATGTACATTTTGAACGGTGTAAACTCTGTGAATATCATTTTCACTAAGAGAAAAAGGTGGGAACTGTGCGGCAGCAGTAATGCGACCACATTATAAATATACATTCAGAGGGAAAAGGGAAGATAAATATGACAGCCTTATCAGGAGGTTTCCAGGTCATCGAGCCAGAAGTAAAGTACGGATATTTGTGCACCGACTGTGAGTGGTTTACGCTGTTAAGAAAACTGTAATATTACCTACCTACTTTTTAGTCTACCCTGCTGCTTTTCAAAGTGCATGAAAGGGAAAGAATTTGTGATTATGTAGAAAAGGAAGAGCACCTTCAAACCAAACTAAATACAACATATAAGCATTATATCAACTTTAGCTCGCATACTGTGGTTGATGATCGTGGTGAAGTAAATGGTATCCAGAATTTCTGAAAAAAATAGTATATTATGCGCGTTTAACATGTATAAATATATATATGTGTACACATAAAGGCATTTCCTATTGGGGGAAAGCATCCTGTAGATCTAAACGTTTGTGGTGTAAAAATACACATATTTCTCAAAATGTAACTGATTCTAAGTTCAGCCAGTCCATTACTGCATATTATCATATCAGATAAAAAATGAATGTATTTCAGATTTTTTCCTCGTCATTTACATCGCATCGCAAGCATTTACTCATGCATTGGTGGTTTGGTTTGAGCATTTTTGGTTGGATCGATTTCACTGATATATCGTCTTCACTTTGTTGTCTTTGGAAAAGTAAAGAAATAATCGCCTGCGTTGAGTTGTGGTAACACAAAATCTATTTACTACAAAGTCTTTCCCCCTGAATAATAATTTCATAGACAAATCTGCTTAAGTGCATGTATATCGGGGCATTTTAAGACAACATTTCATGAGTGATTGTATTTAGCACTACTTTTGGAAGTTGTGTGAAGGCAATTAAACTTTTTATCTAACTGAGGATATTCATGTAACTGAACATTTACCTACATTGATTGTTTAAACAATGCTGTGCTGTGGATGGAGTGCATCGTATTAAATTAGAGCAATCGAGTTGAACAGAAAGAAAATAAATTAGAGAATTTCTAAGATATGTTGAAGTCATGGAGCTATGTAGTCTGTCTAATTAAAATTTTGTAAAGCTTACATTTTGGAACAGCTGAAGACTTAATGTAGTCATTAGAAAAGAAATGGTTAGATTATGATGACAAATACGTCATACATCCAATATAAAAAACATGCAGATCATTGTCATTGCACATAATCCATCGTTCCTTGAAATGTTTATGGAATCTTGGATGATTCTGCATCAGATGCCGACTATTAATGTGTCACAACGATAGGACCAAACAATAGAAAATTAGAAAAAGCTTAAAGGATTAAAAATAATCAGTCCTCAAAACTGACTTGCTTTTATAATTGATTTGTGTACATCAATGCATGTTTTAATTCCTTTCAAGCATATATTTGTATATTACCCTAGCCCAATGAGCTTTAAGCAGTTTTACAGAAAGTTTTACAAACCAGTGAAAGTTCGTATTTTTATTGCAAAACTTTATATTTTTTGCACTCTTGTAAATATGTCGTTATTTATTATCAAATTTCAACATATCCTGCAACTAAAGGATAAATACTTGAGAAGTATCAATTTTCTGAGTTTTGATTTCAATAAAGTGTAACGGACCTATATGTACGCGTTGAAGTAATATTATTGTACTGATATTTTAAATAACATCAGCATTTAGAACGATGCAGTTTCAAATACAACACTTATCAAAATATTAGTCTCAAGGATTCAAATGTCAATTATGGTCTGAAAAAAATCCTGAACTTCTAACTTCTTTTTCGATAAGTCTACAGTTTGGGATTGCAAAGTTCCACAGAATATTTTAATTTTTGGAAAATATGATATATTGTGAATTCCTATTTTATAATTAATTGTAATCTTATACTTAAGGATTTGACCAATTGGAACGTCACTATATAGTAGGTTAAACGTGCATATCTTGTGTGGCTAAAAATACAGATAGCTCGCGCGACATGGGAATCGTATCATCTACAAACTATGCGTCACTAGCTGGACAGATTAACCTGTGAAGCAAAACGCCATTTTGAAATAAAAGTTAAAGATCATTTAGCTCCACCAGACATCACATTAAAATATCTCTGTTTTGGTTCTAAAACATGGAATTTGGTAGCCCCCTTAAGTTTCAAGAGAAAATATCATTACAATATAATGTAATAATAAAACGAAATGAAGTTTAAAAAATTAAAAACCTTATCAAGTTATGTCAAATTTGTTGCTCAAAGTATTATGGTTAATATAATCCTCCTCTTACTGAATAACATATATTTATTTGCTAAGTTTCGTAGAAAATCATTGAGCATTATTGCATTATTCTATATAAACATCCATGATTTCAACCCCATGTGTCATGTCAAACAACATTTCGACTTATTGTTAGTTTTGACCTGAATATACATAGAACCTACACCATATATGTATATTCCATGGATCATTTAAACAAGTATCTTTCATAAAATCGGATGAAACGTTTAAAACAGACAGACTTTTTCTCCCATTTTCCTAAACTACCAGTGTTAAAATTGACTTGACACTTAATAACATAAATTCAGTAGAGCAACGAATCTGGCAAGTGTACATAAAATGATATTGATGTTTACAAAAGCTAATGTACTAACTTTCACAGGGATTTTGAGTGAGTGTCAGAGGAGAATCCAGGAATGTGCGACTTTCACATTTGATGGTGGTGAAGTATTCACGCATGTATATAATAAGTGGATTGTTCACTGTATGTAGTAATTTAAAATAATATTATGTTCTCTCTCATGTGCTTTACCTGGATACTAGTGAAGTCATCCTGTTCTAGTTTCTAAAAAGGCACTATACATACATATATACAGCTATACATAACACAAAGAATAAATGCCATGCATAAAATTCCAGTTATATTCCATCCATGATTCTACTACACCCAACCAGCAAAGTGTAATAACTTTGAGAAAGTGAAAGTAGGAATAAAGGATGAGGAAAGTGGATGATAGGATGAAGGTTTTCACAACTTAAATTTGTAACGCTTGATTTAAAGCCTAGGGGTACTCCGACGTTGGTCCAGTGATTTCCGACACATCCAAACTGTTTCCCCTGCAAAGGCATTCAGTGCACATTTTATTTACGGCAAGCACTTCTTTCAATAGCCCCACACCAAAAAATATATATAAATACATGTATAGATGGATAGAGGACATAGACGCAGCTGGTTGTTCTCGGACAGGCTTTTGTCCTCGTCGTCACATTTTATCCAACTTTCTATTGTACCGAAAGAGAACATAACATTCTCTGGCTGGTACTTCCACACGGTAAGACGTGTGTACGATCCATGTCAAACCATGAAGTACTGCGATTTATAACACTAGTATTTGCTCTCCATTACCATATTTGGCCATTTTTTTCCTTTAAGAAAAAAAAAATCTTAGAAAAATCGAATATATATATATTGTAGTTGAGCTAAACAGTACATATCACAACGAGAACTAAACACTCTGTAATACTTGAATTGTGTTATTTGACCTAAAATATACACGTCGACTTTTCTAAGTGCAATCATGAAATCCATCGTGAGTGACATAGTATGTTGGGAGTTGTGTGCGTAGTTGTGTATGCAGTCTTCTCACACCTTGAGCTTCCGTTTTAACACTTTTCATGCATTTACAATCCTAATCCGCTGAAGCCATCGTCCATTCCTCTTCCATCATCCATCCAACTCTTCCACTCGGTGGGTTAAAGTTTTGTTTTCTTCTCCGTGTCCTCTCTACTTAAAAAGCATCCATTTAAGGGAGACCTGGGTGTCATGCAGAAACTTGTTTCCAATTTTACCTTGAGTTTTTGCTGGTTTTTTTGGTGGTGGTACATGCCACCATTCTCACTAAGATTGTAAAAGTAGCAGTGGGGCTCTGTGTTTTTCTTATATAAACGTAAAATGCTCACATGCCGTCAAATATTATGATTATATTTACTTGGGACGTGAATATATAGACAGTTTGACTCTCAGTCAGTTTAGTAGAAGGAAGCACGAAATTACAGTGGAAATGCAGCAAACTTCGTTTCGTCCAAAAGCAGCCAGAAAGAAACCATGGGGGTAATACTAGTAGTCTCTCTCTGCACTACGGAGTTTATTTAATACGATATACCTAAACATAATATAATATGATATATCACGTCGGCTGTACAAAATCAAGGTATGAAATTTCATAAGAACTTTGGAGACTTGAAAGTGATGGGAAAAGCTTGTAGATAAAATATCCTTGTTTGTCTACATCTCTCCTTCTCTTTCTCGATCCATGTGTGTGTCTGTTGATGTTTTCTTTTCTCGTTTGCTTTTAATGTACATGGAAAATAACTGACAAAACATACAATAATACTCGCTCTAAGCTCCATGAGAAGATACGTGTAAAAGAACGTATAGATATATATGTAAACTCACGTTTCTAGTATGGGATCATCACGGCTATGAGAGATGAGATTCACTTGTTCATTTCAGTATAGGAAATATATGTTCATTTATATTATCCCTCTTACGATTTATATGTCTCTCTATTTTTTTTGCACAGAGGAAGGGATAATACTATTTGTTTGCCCCAAAGCAGTGTAAAACTGCCGGGATGAATTTCTTCATAAGAACTTACATATTAAATAAAATGAGCGTATAAAGCTGTTTCAAATGTCGATCTTCTCTCTTTCTCCTTCTCTTTTGCTCTCCAAATGCAATGGCAATGGCCTAGCGTGTGAGAAACGGCAAGTCAAAAAGTGATGCCCCGTGCCAGGAGCCATCCATTAGTAGCAATCCCTTAGTGACTCTCCTTTAGTGTCGAATAGAAAGAGATTGAGAGGGTGTGTGTGTGAACAAGAGAGATAGAAAGGGCCTCGTCTGTTTTAATTCTGTCCAACGACCTGGCTACTTAGCTTGCCCAGCTGCACACCACACCACCACCAATGGATGTATTTACGTCACGTTTCACAAGAATACTCACTCTCTATTTCGACACTTTTACTTACTTACAGAGAGTAATATAACTATTGCTACTATCGCCACGCTAAATACACACTAATCCAGCCTTTACTATAATTTAATAGCATAAATGTGGTTTCCACTGGTAAAAAAAAATGTGTAGTGGCAGAGGAAGGTTCAGTTCAACCAAGTCAGTTTCATGGGAAAATGTAGAGAAAAAAAGAACGAGAGAGAATGAATAGCAAATTCGTACGGGTTATTTTATTATACCGATTGGCGATCATGTGAGCAATCTCTTTCATTCCTACTTATTCCATGATATGTGCAGTGGTTTGGAATCCATGTATTTACTCGCAAAAAAAGATCATAAAGGTTTAACACGATTGTCTATTACGATCTCATCATCTTTACTCGCAAGAAATTATAATTTCCGCATTTAAACGTGCTGACCTTCAACTTTCTAAAAAGTCGATCTTTTTCTTCTGCAAAAATTTAATCAAGGGATCAGTATATTGATGTTCTGAAAACATACATATCTTTGAAGCTAACTAGGAATAATTCTGAAAAGTCACAAGAAATCGCATGTCATCGATCTTTCTTTCTAACAAAAAAACTGTGGACAACTATTTATCTACCCAGTCCACCGACTTTGAGAGAGGTTAAACGAATACAAGTGGGAAAAAGCAATTGTACGTATCCTTAAAAGTTAACCTTTAGATAATGCTACCAATTTATTCTACTGTATTCTGGCATGGCATTCTGTAGGTTTCTTGAATCGATTTTTTTAGTTTAAGAGATCTAGTTGCAAAGAAAATTGAATATATTCCATTTATATAACAACTTTAAGTGACAATACCATTTTGAAATAGGATTGACCAACATCATTTTATACCTTGATTTGTAATTCAAATAAATTTTCAAAACTGTCTCTTTTCTGCACATGAGTCGTCGTTTCAATCGCATCTTAAGTAGAGTAGGACTTCATGTCCAACGAAAAACTTCTGTAAAAGGTTGGCTACCTCTTACCTATGTATATATTTTTACCTCAATAGTTTAACATAATAAATTTATGTACATAGAAAAGTAGTTGTAAGGCGTTCCAGTTCCGACATGGATTCATTACAACTCCATTCTTCATAAAAAGCATTTTTGGTAATGGGTTAGTCTGACATTTCGAATGTTCACTGACTGTGTGTGTTCTTGGTAGTTCCACTCTCACACGGTTAGTCATAGTGAAAGTTGGCATACAAGAATGGATTCTCTTTTATATCGCTGCTGTAAAGGGATTATAATAAAAGCACTCACTCACTCTCCATCCGTAGAACGAATTCTTCCTGCATGCCTATGGTGGTCTGCTCTGGTCTGGTCGACAATGCGTATATATATTTTTTTAGATCCAATATACTATTATAAATGTATAGGTACAAGTTTTTCGTTTTTTTTTGTATAGATTTCTACTTTTGCGTGTGATATGATATTCACTGGTATTTGTACCACTCACACAGTAAAAGTAAAAAGGTTTCAATAAAGAACACATACAACAGGAGAAAAAAAATGTAACGCAGATGTGTAGGGGCGAAACGAACTAAAAATCCTTGGCTACACCATCGTTTCAACGAAAATATAAAGGTGAAAAAAGTGAAAGAAAGGGAAAATGTTTTGGCGAACAATGAATGCTTTTTTTTGCTTTCCCAGTTTTCTGATATATCTCTCCTATACACTCATTTAACTTTTTGCTGATGTCAACAAGCAAGAAGAGAAACTTATCCGTAGAAATGTCTACTTGAAAAAAAATATTGTATTATAGGTATTCAAGCCAATCAAGATTGCATGAAATGATGATGTCCTTTTTTTTCTTATAAAAAACTTTAGGTGCTTCTTTCTTCCAACCCATGTTGAACGTCGCGTCCCCCTATAATTTTTATTTTTTCTCCTTTATTTTGCAAAGCTGACAATGCAAGTGATCCTCATATATTTTCATTGATCGTTAAAGTATCCCTCAAATCTTTTTTATTTTCCAAAAAAATTGTTGAGCAGTTACGAAAATAGATTTGAAGAATGACGATGATATTAATTCATTATACTTTTTTTTTATTCCGCGCTATTGAAGCTTCTTTCCTTTGCATAACAAAACAAACAGTATGTACGAAGAATTCCATTATTATAGAAAATATACAATGTATTCTTTTTTCATTGTTTGTGATTCTTTTATTCAATCAATATTTTTTTGTTAGAAGAGTATACATAGATGTTTACCTTTAACAGCTAATACAATAGAGTCAGTAGCATTATCCTGGAAAAGAATATGTACATGTAATAAATCGACAAAGAGTTATTAACATGCTATAATATGATAAGCCGTTATACGGAGAAAGGTATATCAGAGTAAAAAAAGAAAGCTGCAAGTAGAAAAGATTTATATTGTGAAAAATATGCAACGTATGTACATACGAACAACCAAAAATACTCAGTAGTCAGCATTTTGGCAAGTAATATGTATGGAAAAGTATTCAGATGATAATAATGCAACATGATTGGCTCCATTTTGGCTAACCCACAAACTCAAAGAAGAAAGGTAGGTATTAATTTCCTCTATGTATACCTGACAGTGTGAGTGATGAGCATAAATCAAGACTGACGGTGGATGGAGGAAACGAAGAAAATATAAGAGAGGAGAGGAGAAAAAAAAAAGCGAGTTGTGTGAGAGTAAGTGAGCCAACCAGTCGTTTTACTACACAAGACATTCAACCGGAGCCAGCAGGCAAACTACATATTATAAAGTAGGTAGAGAGAAAGTGCAAGTGAGTGAGAGAGAGAGAGTCAAGTACGGAGAGAAGATGAGAAGCAAAACAAGCAAGCAGCCAGAAGAAGAATAAGAATAGTGAGAAGAAACGTTAGTCCTGGATGAATGGAATCACTAGACAAGTTGACTTGGCTCGTATTTAAAGTGTTGCAAGGAGCTCAAGCTCAGCATCAAGTGCAAATGCTATATATAACTTTCTATCAAATGTTTCTACAATGTACATTTTCCACATTTTATACATATTTTCACAAAAATACAAAGTTATATAATCCAATATAAAGTAAAGCTGAAGATGTAATATATCTCTGTACTTTTTTTTCGTTATTTATAGTATAAAACAAGCTATGTGTATGCAAGTAGTAGTAGAAACATGTATATTTGCTCAAGTCTTCTTCACACAGACGCATATATAAAGACATGCAAAAAGGAATCAAGTAAGTTATATACAGAGCCACTGATAAAATTTCCAAATAAGAAAATTGGAGGTACTCCTTCTCTCCTGCCTTTTTCCAACATAGCTCAAAGTATTCCGATGGAGTTGCTGATGGTTCGATGTAGCCCTCTAATGTGGCATTCAAAGGAGAAATATATTGGTTCACTTTCCCATTACTTCACAAGTGTATAGATGATGATAATACCGATGCCACTATATATTTTTTGCCAATATATTGGTTGGACCACGACGATGCCTCCAATCACTTTTCCAACAGAGTACCGCTACCGTCACCATCACAAGCGGAAAAAAACCGTGTGCTTAACTCACAGTCTCTCACTACCCAACACACTAACTACTTTTACTAGTTTCCTTTCTTCTTCTACAACTTCTTCGTACATATGTACACGTACTCTCATTTTCCTTTTTATTCACTTACTTTTTTTCTCTATTTGATTCCTTTTCTTACGGCACTTTGCTCTCTTTATTACAATAGCTTCAGGTGTAACCAACTTTGGTGGAGAGAAAAAGGAGGTTAAAGGCCCAAAAATGTTTCTGGGCACGCAAACACAACGATACTTGTCCTATACAGCAATAACTTGGGAATCTCGAGCTCCAAGAACATCCATCTTATGCATAGAAATCTCTTGCTGCCCTTTTCACCATCTCTAACAACCACCGCCACCACCACCACTAGCCAATTTCTTTTTTTGTTTCTAAAATCCAGTCTCTAATTTTTATTGCGATGCGACATGATCATTCTTTTCACTTTTACAACTTCCGTCTATTTAAATTCTTTTTTGTTTCTACTACATAACTCATACACCCTTCTTCCAACTTTAAATTAGCTAAATCCTTTCACATCGAATCCAAAACTTTAACTATAATGTTTACATATATTCAAAAGTATGTACGACTAAGATTATTTATAGGATTTTTCATCGGTGGCAGTCATCTACTATTTAATTCGCTACAATAATTCGTAAGCGTCATATACTATTCTTTTAGACTCTTGTCTACTTTCCATATAAAAATAAGTATTTTGTGAAGATACAAGTATAAATTGTCACTGTTTTTGACAGTGGTGAATACTTGAATATTTACTATAATGGTCAACCAAAATAACTGCGAACCTCATTCCTGCAATATTTGCTCGACTAAAAAGGAAAAATATTTTGAGATGGGGGGGGGGGGGGCGAAGAAAATTTGTTGAAGAATATATGGCATCAACTAGGTACCTTTTTTGAAACTTAGGAATCGAAATGTGTTTGCGACTGCTGATGCATTCATATCTTGTTTGCTTTAGAAGATTTTGTTCTTTTTTTTGTAACGTTTTATTACATTTTTCCTTTCTTTATTTAAGGAAGGAAAATGTGAAGATGTCAAGTCACTTGACATCTTTCATTTTTGTGTGTTATTGTCAGTTTTCTCCGTTACTACATTTTTTGCTTGTGCCTTTCGTTTAATTTTCTTGCTTGAACTCTAATTTTTGAAATGTTTTTTTTCGCATTTGACACTAAGGAAAGCTATCGTTAATTCGAAATGTCCATATTTGTACTTAACTATTAATTTGTCTGTTGAATAAGTAGGGATCCATGATCTGATTAATTAATTATATAACTGTTACGTTGAAATCTTGTAACTTTAAAGCGAACGATGCCATCGCAGTCACCATCAACTTGATCATCCTCACTATTTTGACTATATTCTGTTTCAAAAGCCTTATGGAGTATATGAGACCATTAATATCCTATTTTTGTGTTATTTTATAGCACCATTCATAATCCAAGCTAACTGAATAAAACTATGTTTGAAGAGTTTTACTTTCCGCTATCTAACCCAGTACAAAATTTGAACACAATAACTCCAAGTTATCGTTTCCCTTTGTCCTATGCTTTATAAAATACGAACCAAGTCATCTAATTTGCAAAGTACTTCGCATCACAAACGCCACTGTATGTGTGAAAATAAAGAACTATTTTAGCATTTAAGAATTTAAACGATAGTTTCTGCTTCCAGCAGAATCTTTTTGTTCACATGACAGTTTCATCAGTCTGAAGTTGAAGTATAATAGCACATTGACTTATGTTTTTCTCATCATAGAAGCGTACTGTCTACAAAAGTTATTTGTGAAATATTTACTTAGGCGCCCACGTCTTCACGTTTAATAGAAAATTGTAATTATGAATTAAAGCACACATACCCGACTACTCCGACTGACTTTCAAAAAATCTTGTCTACATTCAACCAGAGCATCATCGTGGTCGTCAACATCAGCATATCAACACGAACGAGAAGACGATCAAATGCAGTCTCCGGATGGATACATAAGTAGTCATTGTTCTGAACAAGCTCAAGTGTATCATCCACTTGGAGTTCTCTTCTTTCTCGGCAATGGTGGGGATGGATGATGAGCTCTGTGAGTAACGACGACATATAGACAACAACGCCACGATATATACCTACCTTACTTTATGCGGTCTACTTACTTTACTTTAGAGGAAAGTACCTCCCTAAACGTAAGGTTTATTAGTTCGGGTAAAGTGTGACATGCTTACTTATATGCTACTATTTTACTAGTGAACCTACAACCTTTCAAAAAAATATCATGTACAGTTTATCTGCAAGTTAAAGAGTGGAACTTCATGATTTTTCATATTCTTTAGCCGTACGAACGAACGTGTGTCCCAGTATGTTTTTACGAATGAGATTTACGCTCATAATCTTCATTATTGTTCATATGTTGCTGATATTCAAATTCAAGTACACTTTACATAATATAAGCGTTATTTTTTAATTTTCTCTAAACTGATAAATATTCTGTCTGTCTGTGACTTTTTTTTGTAATTATTTCTGTGTTTGTCCAATGAATTGTTATATCATTGATGATGCTTTACTATTCATGCTGTATAAGAGTCTATGCAAAACAAAATATGTGACAGTTTTTTTACAATTAACTGTAAACCGTAAAATTTTAAGCTCATTTTTTTTCTGTTCTCTAGATGGGTTAATACATTAGCGTACGACTTTAGTTTAAATCTGCCAGTGTGGTACTTACTCTTATTAAATCCAATACTTTAAGGCACAGTGTAAGTTAGAGCACAACCATTATATAATGTGCGTGTGTTTAGGTAAGTACGTGAGAATGTAATATATTATCTTCATATATACATTATCTTTAGTTCTCTCATGGGCTGATGTAGCCTTAGCTTGAGCTCAGTAGCAGCAAGGAGCACAAATACACACGTATTGTGAATGCAACCCAGGCAGGTTTGATAGCCTTTCGTGTCAAAAGAGAGAAAAGAAAGATGGGCGAGATAATAATACGCATATGTCAGGGCTTTTACAAGAGTCTTGAAATACGTGCAAAATCGTTTCAATCTGTGAAACACGATTGCTGCCTGAAAGAGTGGAACGAGGCGAGAAAAAGGCCTTTTCATCTTTCTTTTTTTCCCTCTTCGTTTCCTCCACTTGCTTCCCTGCCTCCTCATCACTCTTTCTTTCACTTGTCTGGTTACAACTACTACTTGAAATAATACACAGTTACATACATACATCTACTTTTCTCTCCCTCATAGAAACACACAACCAACTAAACAAGGTAGTCAGGATCATAATGATGATTGTGGCTCCATTCCTGATATCAAAAGAGTGAGTGTAGCCTTAGTTATCATGCATGTGTGTGGTGTGGTGTGTATGTGGGTCCCAGTCTCAAGTCTCTCAGGATGCTTACCTCAATTCATGAATCTGTCTCTCTAAAGCTTCTATTTAAAAAAAATGCATTAATGTTCCTTCCAAACACATTTTTTATAACACAAAAGTCTTCATTTTTTACCATTCACTATCATCATCACATATCCACTGCCATTATTGAATTGCTTTTCACGGAAACCCATCGACAAAACGCGCACATTTTTGCCTCTCTCAGTCTGAGCATTCGATGAAAAGGGAATATTTACTGAATATTAACAATACTAACAGCATAGTACACAGTACACAACTATTTTTTTCCCTACTTGTATCAAACAATTGTTATTTTGAGTATATGAATTTAAAAATACTGTCATCATAATGAAGGAAACTATGAGTACTTTTTTTTCTTCCGGAGAAGACTTTGACTTACATCAATCAAAAATTGCATACAAAATAGTAAGGGACATAAAGCCAAGTCAACAGCCATCCCATTCCGGGATACAAGTGGTGAAAATTGTAGAGCAGGAAGATCTCAAAATTTTCAAATGAATACTTATCATAATAGTCGTACATACTTGTATATAATTTATATCTATAAGTATTCAATGATCTTGACTTGAAAGATGGCATCTTTAATTTAATTTTTAGAACTTCCGGCATTTCTCATACAGAGGTTTTTTTTACTAACCTATTCATTTGATGACAACAGCGTTGCTTTTATGAGCAGCTGCGACATAAATCCTGCTACAAAGAAGAACTCTTTTTTTTCTTCTTCAAGTTATTACTTCAAGAATAGGCAATACATTTAGTGATAAATAATATTTTAATATTATTTTTTTATGTTTTTATTATGATATTTTATCTGGTGCTGTGCATGCTTCTCTATCACCACCATTAATAAATAATATGACTAAAAAAATTTAAAAAAAGAAAGAATTTAAGTAATAAAAATGCTATTCTTGTCATGCTTATTATTATATTTGAATAGTATGGCGTGAATGATAAGAGGGGTTCTAATTTAGAAAAGTAGATGTGTGTGTGCGTGTATTGTGCGCATCTTAAAGAGAAAGCTTTACTGCTTGTCTGAGAAGAGACCTGTGAAAATGTATGAAAAGAAGACAGCACAAAGAGTGACAGAATAGCTGATGACGAAGTTCACTGAGACGTCATGATGATCGTAATGTTGATGATGATGGCACAACACACAAAGACATGCAGATATATTATATGTATATATGTATTTCGTCGTGACATAAAGGCATAATTTTATATGTACGCTTAAAGAGAGAGAGTTTTGAACATTGTATACAAAACACTAGAAGAGCTTAAAATATGAAATTCTTCATGTTACAGAGAAGAGAGATAGACAGAGACTGAAATAGAACAAGACATCATATGTTTGCCAGTAAGAGTAGTCCTTCTCCTCCGTGTGGCAAAGAAAAGAATGCTGACGCCCGCATCTCTTTTCGCCAAACTCTCTCTCGCTTGCTTACCGAGGAATATGACACTCGACGGAAGTGTTCATCGTTCTCTTGGATGGTTTATTCATTGTAAAAATCTCATAATCTTTACTTTGCCAGATTTTTTAGCCTACCTTTTGAAGAGAAATATATAAAAGACTTGGTTCTCTCACTCACTCACTCACTCACTCATGCTTGCATTTGCAAACATATAGAATAAAAGACAGAATGTCTTATTTATTAAGGCTGCTACTGCAACAGCAGGAGTAATATGAATACATTTACCCTCAATATATGTGCATGTCGTCATTTTCAACAACGCACAAAACTTGGCGTTTTTTTGTTGGATGCTTGATGGAAGGTAAGAGTGAAAATTTTTGTAAAGCAAATAGACCCATCACAACGGCAGCAGCAGCAGCAGTAACACCAATACAGCCCAGTTGGCAACAAAAATGACAATGTATAATGTTCAAACGAAACTCCCCTTTTCAAACGATTCAGCTCACACTTGAAAAGATGAAAAACTAAGGATTCAGCAATAAATTTTTTTTCTCGATATTTGTCTCCTTACTTGGTGTGTAGTTTTAAAAAAAACTGTTCCACTCAACTTGAATAATGCCGGTTTGGAAGTATACACGATTGAGAAACCGTATTGACCGGTTAAGAAATACTCCATATTTTTAACGCTTTACGAGCATAAACCCACATTCAGCTATTTCAAAATTTTCTATACTTTGCGTTACACTTTTACTCTTTTCACCTTTATGAAACAAGTTGATATGAATGTGCTTGAAAGAAACCACTTGAATACTGGTTTTGAACAAAGATAAAAGTTGCTGAGCAGATACTTTCTTGTGGAAATTGATTGTTTGATTATTTTAGTGGAAAACTTTTTACCAAAAAATGGTTTATTAAAGCATATATGTGTTTGTATGTAAATTTACAGACAACAAGGCGGCAGTCTTGTCAACTGTATTGACTCTGCACGTGTACAAATATATGAAGCGGGGATATGGGATCAAAAATAGATGTAATAAAAAAAGATAAATCAGAACTGCCTCTACAAGAAATATGGCAGAGTTGTAAAAAAAAACTTGAAAAAATTTCATATCAGAAAATAAAAACACTTGTCGTTTCCAGTATACATTATATTTCCTTCAAAATATTTCATGAGGATGGTATTTTTATTTTCTGTCCTTTTTTAGCTAGAAGTCCATTGTTCTTCCGTAATTAATTGAACCTAATTTTTCACTTGCTTATTTCAGATTTGAAAAAGAAAAAAAAACATGACGACAGCCTCAACGTTTTTAAACATTCCAACCAGCTACTTTTCAAGTAATCTTTATTTGTATTTCCTACACAAACCAATTATTATCGTAAGAGCAACTTTGTAAATACGAATGACATTTAACTTATCCCCATTCCACATAAATCCACATAACCAACTTTTGCAATGAAGGGTTAAATATGTATGTCTACTATGATAGTAGAATATAACAATTAATTTTATGACAGACCTCAAGAAACAACTTGGAATGAATCTAGAAGAATTCTGTATAAAACAAAATTCACCAGATAAGGTTATAAATACAATATTAGTGTATGTGCCTGGGGTAAACATAGACTCATTGCACTTCAATAAAAAGTTGTCTTTGGAAAGTCAAAGCCTGTAGGGATCCCATCCCAAAGGAATTGGATTGACAAGACCAATACTTTTGGGTGTTATATACATACATGCATATTTTATATAACATGTTCTCGTGCGCATCTAATCTGCTTCATTCCATAATACCTGCATTTATTTGTATCTGATACCCATGGTGCCGTGACTTTCTCTTGGGTTACTGATTACAACTAGCAATAATATTATTTACAGTGCTATGAGATTTTACAGGGCACTGAATCCTCTTTCAGTTGATTTCCAAATTTTTCCGACAATATCCATGTGTTTATATAAATTAATATTGCTCATATATAATCATAATAATATTATATATACACGGATACACATATATACAATCTTATCATGCACATCTTTCAATTCTCTGATCTAGCTCCCTAGTGCGAATCGGAAATTGCCATCATTCCACCAATCTTTCTAAAGTCTATCACCACTTGGTCTTTTCTGCTGTTGAAATACGGAGTGTGCTTAAATATTTAGTACTTTATTTACTTCTTGAATACTGTTTAAATCTATTTATTCCTCATTTGGCGTGTATTAACGACTTTTCACAACTGAACTCAAGATGGTAGAGATTCATTAAACTTGCATTTCAAAATGTTTCGGTAATAACTTCGATTATAACTTTTGGAAGAGACATGACATAAATAAGAGTGTGCCAAAGATTCTATAATTATTTCACTAATTTAAGTTATGTAATAGTGCTAAGCGATAGAAATAGAAATAACGGACACAACACGGAACAAAGAAGGCTTCATTAGTTGTGCTACCATGAAAAGAATATACATTTGTGAAGGAGAAAAGCAACTTAGAATTCACTTTGAATTTTTTTATCTACTTTTTTGTTCCGGTTTACGCTAATATCGTAAATATCTTAAAGGGAAAACCACAAACATAAATGCTGATTCAATAGTGCGTTTTACGCTAGAAACCAATTTACTCATTTATGAATAGAGTTTTGGCGTATCTCTCTTTTCAATGCAACGTAAGTATATTCTTTCTTCGTCGAATTAAATAAACTTTGGGAGTGTTGTCGTCGTGATGCTCCAAACTGCTCTTAAAACTACTGTACCGTTTCCGTCTTTAATCCGTATCGAAAAGTCATTAGGACACCGTGTTTAATGAGAATATTGGAGGAAGCCACCCACCCTAGCAATTCACATGTACATTTATGGCTGAATGCATTATTATATTGCCGCACGGCCTACCTCAGTTTTTGTACACTGTGTATGTCAGTTTCCGGATAAAAAGTACTCTCATGGCTTCTACTAAGAGCTGTGGCAAAGAGGTGTTCATCGTAAGCATTTAATATAAGTAGGAGGGGAATACCAAAAAACATTTTCAATCACGACTCTCTCCAAGAGAAAAAAAATTTCTTAATGTTACGAACATAAATTCATTTCTTCGGCAGCAGAGAGGAGGGTTCCACATGCTCAAGCTAAATATGAAAGAAGTCACTTGTCCTTTCAAGTTTCTAGTAGTCACGAACGACGAAGAGTGATATATGTTTTCGTCTTCCTCTTATCGACCACAAACAACATCATGATCATGATCATCATCATCATCGTCACAGTCCTGGAATTCGTCTATCTTGGCAGTCTAATTACGAAGAATATATGTAGGTATGCATAAAGCACTTTGAATGCACTAATGCCTTTTATTATTACTATTATTATTATTATGTATGTGCGTATCTAAAATATAGAGTGAAAAACATGATTATATAACGCATTATGGTTAACATTATTATTATTATTACTGCTATAATCATGTCTCGTAGATTAAGAATTTAGAGAATTATATCTTTTTAGCCAAGGCAGAGGCAGAGGGTGCAAAGGCAGATAGTATAATTTTATACAAAGACAGCGATAAGGCTTGTAGTTCGATGGCGGGTCGGAGAGGCAGTGGTGGTGGTGGTGGTGGTGGTAATATCGTCGTCATCATCTGTGACAGTCTAATCCAGCTTCTTGAGAAGCTCATATAATCAGAAAAAGTTGGCAGTTATATGAAGAAATCACGGCTTGTATAAGTCATTCAAAGGAATAGACATGTTTCATGTTTCCCGTCCCCGTCGTCATTCCCTCCCACAGTCTTCTTGATCTGCGAGAACATGAGTTTGGCTGATGGCTGTTTCGAGAGGACTCTCTCTCCTTTCTTCCACTACTACTATATATACGGATACTATTTAGTTTCGCTGGATAGAACGCAAGGCAAGGTATTTTATATAATATGTATATATGCTATGTCGTAGTTGTCGTCGTCTAAAGTTGGACCTGCACTGATAGAATAGTGAATAGAGAGAGAAAAGAAAGAGCACAACGCAGAAGATTGTTGGTAAAGAAAATAAGGATGTTCGCTTGAGCCATGTTACTAAAGTATGTAATGTTACATACATTCATTCACGTTTCCCCTCTCATCCTCAAAAAGTCCCAGCCAAGAAAGTACCCGGCGTGTGTGTGTGTGTTGTCTATATGTCTGTTTTATACGCTACTCTCTTGTTCTTATATCTTTTGTGTATCTCCACTCTTAAAGAAAAGCCGTTTCTCTGTGGCGGTGGATATATTACACTGAATAATATCTTAGAGCATTTTCCGTTTTTATCAGATGCATGGGGGATAAAAATAAGGAGATCCGCCTTTTCTTACCTTTTTCAAGATTAATCTCCGAAAAAATACAGCTAGCAGCAATTTCAGCCACATCAATCAACAAAAAAAACCATCTTAGTTTTTTTTCTCTTTTCTGTGAAGCACATAAATAGACCTGTGATGTGATTTTGCTATTGCTGCCTTATATGCCGCCGCCGCCTCCGCTGTTGTTAAACTAGCTTCATGATTGCAATCCGATACACGAAATATTAATGGTCGTCAATGTAAGGTACAACTTCACAAAAGCATTCGTCACTTTTTCTTCCTTTCTCTTTCTTTGTATCGCAATTTTTCTCTTTCACCAAAAAAAATCCATAGCGTTTCTTTCGTTTTGATTCTTTTACATGAGTCAAAGGTAATAAAGCACTGAATCCAAAAGAAGACCAGTAATGCTACAAAACCTAAAAGTCATTAGGAGGGTCCAGAACAGAATGGCACACAATAACACCATTGCATGTGTCAGCACACTCATATGAGGTATACTAAATGATACCTGCATTTGGAATTTTGGAACATGGAAATTGTACATTTGACATTTTTTATTTTGACATTAAACCGTGTAAACTTCATTGCATTACAAGTACCTTTTTATGACATTTTAGTCTGTGAAATTGCAATAAATCTTGTGCAGTCTGTGGATGGCATGAGAAAGTTTTCTGCATTTTAAAAATCAATTTTAAATGCCATTAGTCATGAATAAATTAGACACGTTCTGAGATTAAGCATTTTAACTGGCGTTTCACAAAGCATTACGCATTCTGGCTGAGTAATTACCTTGAGTGTAAATTCGACGAAGGGCCCAGCCCAACTTATGACATAGACACATATGCGCATTAGCAGTGCTCTTATTTAAGTACCCCACTGTGTGTATTTAACTACCAATTCGTACATGTTAGTTAAGTTAGTTAACCAAATTTATGAGAATACTTGAAACGTTTATTATTTTTGCTGATTTATAAATTGAGTAAAATTTCTACACCAATTACAATTACCGTTATTTATGACCAAGTCATATTCCAAATTCTGATTTCTTATTCTTACCTTTTTTTAAGCTTTTAATGAAAAAAAATTAAATTTAAGAGGCGAAAAATATGAATTCTTGAAGTTTTATTAACGTGACGTTATACCGACAACAAGGGATTTGGGATTCAGAGTTTTACTCATGTAATCACTCTTTTTATATTCTCCTTCCACATTTTTTTTTTGCTTTTGCTTCAACTTTTTATAGTTCCACCCCACCAGAAGTAATGAAAGCACCATGGAAAAGTATACGACTACTTTGCCTAAAATGTAGTAATGGATGTTTTTGTTATTATGTTTAATATGTAATAGCAAGTTTTCTCCTTATGTCTCCTTCCTCCCATCTTCTTTCCTTCTTTCACAAGCGTTAATGACCTGATAAGTCGGTGCGGTTAACGGGATTTCAAATGACTTTTCCCAACACACACTTTCTCTCTTTTTCTTTCATTCAACGTAATAATATCTAGCCTTTTCATTTGACCACTTTAATTTTTAGTGTTGCTTGCATTGCATGGGACAAGAAAAACATTCATAAAGAAATACCATGGAACGCATACTCATCTGGTATACCCATAATGATCACAACCAAAACATTCTCTCATGAAATGTTTTTTCCTCCAAGAGGGCGAGAGAAAGTAGATAAGGTGACTTGTGTCCTTATCGTCATTACTTCATTGAGATGTTACATTAGCTACAAGGATGAGAAGGTAATTAAAGTAATAATTAGACTAATGATTGCCAACACCAAGTATGGAAAGGCTGTAGAAATAGCTCCACTAGATTTTCTAAAGAAGCAAAGAAAACTAAGTATTCGCCACGCTTCTTCAACGAACAAGAATGGAAATAAACCCATTTGGTTCAGCGAGGACACCCGTTTTCTCACTGGTTTGGTAAGTATAAGCAATATAAGAGTGCATTTTTGATGTCGTGTGGATGAGAGTACACAGTATCCTTTTTCGTGGGAACTCTGTTCTGGGAAAGTAAAATGCGCCTTAAAATTCCAGAAAATGATGGAGAAAGAGTACAAGAGCAGAAAAAGCTTTTCGGCCTATATATACATAGTAGTTAACAATTGATATGTTAATATCTTAACTGGTACTCTTACAACTTTTAGAAATAATACAGGATATTACACTTTATCTTTACTGGCTAATCTAGCTTTTTATTATTGCTCCTTTACACTACTTATCACAAGTAATATTACATATAATACTTCAATGTAGAAAAGCACCTCTAAAAAGTCGGTGAATCCTTTTACTTCCTTTACAACCAACCTCGCATCCATGGGAATCTAAAAGTACTTATGTTTGTGTGTGTAAAATAAAGTAAGGAGATGAGAGAAGGAGCAGTAGAAAATTCAATTGTCTCGTTTTGGTCTTAAATGGGATACACCACCCTTGCATATTATACGGGATTCTACCATGAGCACATATACTTCTGTCTCTGATGGCATAAAATGTACATGTTTATCAGCTAACGCAATTTATTTCCTTGCATAATATTTATGCTCCCAAAAGGATACCCAAACACATAACACAACCATTCGTGCCTTGCATTCAAGTGTAATGCTGGTCTGTGTTATATGAAGGTGATTATCAACTGATATTATTATCTCAGTGAACAACATCGAATTTGTGTTTTTTTTCTTTCTTTCAGGTATGTGTATTTCATATACTCGAATATTTGTAAGCATGTACTTTTATGATGTACGCTATTTAGTTAAATTTGTGTACATATCGAAATTTTATGCATTTTATCTAGTACCATTGAAAAATGAAAAAAGTGACTGCATTTTGTTGGCACAAAACAATGAAGTTTTGTTATACCAAAAAACTATTGTATTGAGCGATGAAAAATAGAAGAGAAAGAGGAAATGAAAAAGCTGATGATGCTGCTGTTGATGGGGATGATGCTGATGATCATCATGATAAGAAAAAAGTGAATATCCTCGTTGAAAGCTAATGAAAGTTTGTGAAATCTCAACATACCTACTATATGCCTAGTGTGTTGTAAAGGAAGAAAAAAAAGGTATTTCAAACTTTTCCACGAGTTCCGTCTTATTTCTGAACATTGTTTCTTGAGAAGTACACAAGGCTCAAAGTCGTTTTTTAGCTTCTCTTCTTCTACTCCTTTTTACTTATGTGGTCTGTGTGTTGCTAATTTCTTTCAAACAAGTCAGACTCACTAAACAGTAAAAGCAAAGAAAAGTATTGATGCGGAAAGAAAGCAACGGAATATAAAGAAATGGAGCCAATAGCACAACCAATAATAGAAGCAAAGATACTTATATAGATTGTTTTTTATTCTGGAGAACTTGAAATCTACCATTACAACTTTCATTTCATACATATACGTACATAATATGGCAAGTTTACATTTACCAAAATAAATGTAATAATAGCAGTAGCGAAATAGCGTTTGTCAGTATAGTAATATCTAAAAGTGTGGATTTTGTTTCGTGAGATGGCTTACTCACAGAAGGGTGGATACGCAGACAGTCAGAGAGAAAGAGAAAAAAAAACAGGTAAGGTAAGAGAAAAGGGAACGAAACCAAATGAAATCAGGTCGAATCTTTCCAAAAATTCACCTGCAAATGAAAGAAAGTTTAGCAGAAAAACATAGACAGACAAACATACACGAAAAACCTTGTGTGTGTTACTAAAAAGTAAAGGCGTTTTTTGATATTTGCTTCCATAACTGATATCACTATCATTTTGCGTCTACTCCCTTCAAAGTCCCATCAAAATCAATAATGCCAGTTTGTTAGTACAAAAAAATACAGACGACGCCAGCCCGGTGAGAGAGGGAGAGGGGTCTACCTACATGTAAAAGGTGATTGTACTTCCCACTGACGATGGTTATTATGGACCATATCCCTAATGGAATATTATGAATCTATGAACACACACACACACACAAGCTCATAAGTACTTATATTCATGCATGCATAGACACAAACATGATCACAAAACATACTTAAAATAGATACTGAGAAGATTAGAAAACTATACCAAGAGCAGATGAAATTTTTAGAGTTTTTTGTTTTGTTTTCAAGGAAAAAACAACTGAAAAACATTTTTTTTAATGATAAAATTCAGGGAACATATAATAAATGGTAAAGGCACATAAACAACTTGCCATTCACATGCCAGAAACCATCATCATCAGAATTGAAAAACAATTCTCTCTTTTGAGGTTACAGTAAAAACTTGAACAAATAAATTCCAATATTACATTTACTCCGTAAAGCATATTAAGTATATCATATATATTCAAGTGAAAGTGAAAGAAGGCATATAAAGATGTTGTCACTTTAAATAATATGGCTTGATGGTAAGGACGAGAGAGAGAGAGAGAGAGGCTGTGGAATCTATAAAAGAAACGTGCAAAAAAAATTCAGTGACAAAAAAAGCGGTTTAGAATGGATTTGGCGATACTTCCATGTTTCTAAATGGCATAATACTTTTACGTACAAATGCACCTTCTCGTTCAAAATAATGCGCTTTCTCCAGTAAAACCGTTCAAGTGAAATCTTTTCTTTTTTTATGCTACGTTTTCCAGCAAATAGGGGAAAAAACTTGCTTCTTTTCTTACCTGCCTGCTTTTTTGCCCTACCTTGTATCTTGTACCAATAAATATTCAATGCAGCACTTCAATGAAGCTATCTATTGCCTCTATTCTGGAATTAGTATTTGAAGCTCCATCCGCCAACTTCCAGAGAACAAGAAAAAGAGTGACAGTGGAGCAGCAAAACCAGAGTGGAGGCAGTAGCGATAGTGGTATTATTGGCAGCACCCAGTAAACTTGTCTAGCTTTCTACATAAAAAAGGGGCAAGTTTTTATTATTCAACTTCTTTAGTGAAAGTCTTTCTTTGGCCGGAACAAACACGCTACTATGTATAACGGCTCACTTGGCTACTCATACTTTTATGCCGCCAGTAAACTTATAACTCACGTTTTCATCCATAATGTCCTATAAAGTTTATTGTGTATGGTAATAATACTAGGAAGAATGAATGGTTGGCATATGTAGATGAAGATACATTGCACACACAAAGAAAGTCATTCCCTCCAAAAAAAGAAAGAAGGAATGACATTTTAGTAGCCCACTAATAATCTTAGTCGGACAAGTCAGCCAAAAACAAGGTAATTCCTCTTTAACAAGTCAAAGTCAAGCCAAGCCACACACGGTGAGTCAAGCAGCATTCTTAATTTCACTTTCATTTAGTTTCTTTTCTTCTTTTTTTCCTTCTTTCACAAAAAAAGAAGAAAAAAAGTCAGGACAAAGTATATGCTTATATTATATATTATTAGTTTCTTGAACATGCCACTTACATTATAAACTAACATTCCAACTTTCAGACTTAGATACATGCAAACACAATATATATATGACGCCAAACAACATGCATTCTTCTAAGGCATCATACCTTTCTATTAGACTGAAATGTAAAGCACGTTGACGTGAGTTCCTCTAACCTTTATAGATGTATATACGTGATTGTAGTTTTTTTGCCTGTAGTGTGCTGTTTTCCGTCTAGTATTGCCACAACTCATGTCTTTTTTTCTTCTTCTTTTTGGAGTGTCCTTCTTGCTTCCTGACACATATTATATTCTATAAGCAAACATGTATGTTGTATGAGTAACCAACCCAGTCTTGCTTTATTCCTTGACTTTTTTCAACTTTTTTTTTACTTTTCCCTGTGATAATAATAATAAGAATAATAGTAGTATTATTAAAACGTGTACTATTACATTATAGTACATACCAGGAAGCTAGCTGACCAGAAGAGTAACAACTGAAAACTGTAAATAAATCTATAATAATAAGAATCCAAGTTATTATACCAAATAGCCAGTAAAAAACATACAATGTGTATTTTTTCAATGTATGAATGTCGAGCAAACCAGGAAGAATTTTTTTTCATGGGAGCACACCACAACAATAGGTTGCACTGTCTCACTATCAACAAACTTTTTGGTAAGTTGGACATGCTTGGTCATGTCAGTAGATATACACACGTCTCCTACTTTCCATTACAAGTTGAGAAAAAGGCCGAAGAAGAAAAGTTACTATTTGGTTGTCGGTGTGTGGTAGTACCTTTTTACTCTGTTTTGCCGGTCCATGCACTAAACAAAAGTTCTCATTTTGACCAGTAACAAATCTTTTTGGAGCCAACTATTTATAAAAAATATAACTTCTAGTTGAATGGAAAGGTATTGTTTTTTGAAAAGTTTTGGCTTGGTAAACAAGTCAAAACAACTTTTCCGCCTTGATGTCATACATGAATCATAATATGTATATATATCATAGTCATAAGAGGTGACAGTTAAGCCGTCGTGTAGAATATATTTTATGAAGGGATGACAAACTAAATTGATGTTGTTCAATTGATGACTATATTGAGACATTATTTTTCATTTAAACAGTTTTATGAGTTTTTTTATATAATCTTGTAATATTTGAAAGTAGTTTAGGATGTTTTCATCTATTTCAATTTCTACGTATTGGATATTACTCGAGGCTTTTAGCAAAAAAAAAATTCAAAAAGGAGAAAGTCGTAGTCGTTTTTCCGGTTTAAGAATAATGAGATCACTACATAATAAACTCTAACATCCGTGAATAGAGGCAAGAGGAAATTTTATATATAGATGATGGAGATTACTTTATTTGCCATTACTTGGAATACTAGATGGTAGAAAATTAATTAAAAATCGTGTACTGCGTCGAATAAAATCCAAAGGCCTCAAAGCAAAATGCAATCTCTTTTCCTTCATCCACGAACAATACACAACGCAACGCAAACGCGTTCACTGCCTAACTGTCCTGCATGGGCTTTGTGAATGGCGCAACGAAAGAGGAAAGTAATCAATTAATTAGGAAATCTTGAGAATTCTCGTCTCTAAGAATTCACAAAGGCTTTTTGCATTATGTGATTTCTTGTATCGCCTACTCATTAGTTAAATCCAGTAATATCGATTCAAGCAAGCGTAAAAGCATTCATCCATCATGCACATATTATTACTAGTACAGAGATGAGAATGCCTGCACTTCTGTTCAAGTTGCAATTTGATAATACAGTTTTCAATTCAAGTTTATTAAGAGTTACTTGAAATCGTTATGCCATTTGTGAAGATAAATCTGGATTTTTCAAGTAAGATCCAGTTTTTTTTTTAATTCCTTCTACTGCCTTTGGTTTTTGTACATACACATATTAAACTCCTTGAGTCATTTTAAAACAAAAGCCAAGCCTACAAAATTAATTTTTCTCTTCTACTCTCCATTTAACTCTTAAGTTACTTTCATAACTCGAATGACTCCACACGCATTATTCATTGTAATATATTTCAATATAAAAATAAGCTTGAGCGGTTGGTCGCGTTTTTGGTATAATTAATATTGTGTTAGTTAAGCAGTGCTAGAGCATATTACGCAGGATATTCTTTCTATGAAAAGTTTCTTGTCTCTTTGTGAAGAGATGCGAAACAAGAGAATTCTGCAAATGTAGTGTTTAGTAGCATGAGCACATACACCTCGTGAAACACCACTACATTCAAAAAACGTTCTCTTTCTACAAAATCTAAATTCTGCTGAATGCGGCCCTCTACAATAAAAAGAAGAAGGAGAAGAATAACAAGGAAGTCCACAGACTTGTTTGTGGTTGACTCGTGTAACTTTTGGGCACAGAAGAGAATGCATCTTACCATGACATTGTGGTCGGAGAAAAAGAAGGAAAATTATAACTCCTGAATAATCGGCGGTGGAAAAACTTGTGGTTTTCTTTCTCGACTTACAATTCCAAAAATTAAATTAAAAATTCTCTGCTCATCTCGTAACGTATTTTTGGAATGTATTTAATATGATAAAAGGACTACTTTAATACAATTTATCTTTCAAGTCCTCAGCATGTAGAGAACATTGAGAGAGCACTGCACTGATTGCTTTGTATTGATATATTTACATTTTGTGGCTTTATAAAACTTGAATGTTTCAGCGTATTTGAGAACTATATTAAACATTACTTTTCTTCTGGTACCTAAACCTTGTAACCACATGAAAATTGATTTATGTTTGGACATACTGAATATATATCACGTTGCTATGGATCTACATTAAGGGTCATACTCATTATCTCACTAAATGTTATCACACAACTATCTCACCTTCTTTAGCGTTCAATGGCATTTCTTTAGACAATGGGCTCATCACAGTTAATCAATTCATTTTTTTTATAACTACCTATTACTAAATCTGTCTTTGTACGTCCTGAATGAGGAGAGCTAACTGGAGACATATCCATAAAAAATTATATATATTAAAGTGAATAGTTATGGATGCTGCATACATACATAACATTTTATTAAGTATGTCAACCCAGTCCACCATCGCCATCATATCCACTTTTTTTCAGAAAGAGCATGAAATGAGCAGAAGGAATGACATTTGAGAGACATTAGTTTTCCAATTGAGTAGTTGAAAAACTTTTCATAATCAATTAAGAGTAAATGTCCTCCCTTCCAACAAAAGGATATAGAAGAATGGGAAAGAAGACGGGGAGAGGAAAGGCTTCTGGTTTTCAACAAAACTCAGAGGAGAAAAGAAAGGGAAGTGTCACGATAAAAAGTTGAAGGGAGAGAGGAAGAGAAAAGAAAGACGGAAAAAAGAGCCATGAATGATACCAGAAGCCGAAATAAAATCATTGTATTCATACTTTACTCATTCTGATTCTTTCTCCTTCTTGAATGAAAGACGAACCATGCCATGTACCATACACGGAAAACGAGCTAAAAAAGGAATAAGTTGCAGAAGCACATCCACATTCAAGTATTTCTTTTTTCATAAAAAAAAGTGTAGACGCAGAAGAAGTTTATATGGTAACCCAAGAAGAAAAAGAACAAGGACGGGAAGTGGCTGTATGTTACAGCAGAAAAATTGTGACGTGATGGCTGATGTGAACAGTGGCTAAAAACTCTTCCAAAAGATGCTAAAGTTGCCAACAATGCTCTCTTTTTCCCCTATGAAAATAGCTATATGTGCTCATCTCTCGTATCATCATCATCATTATTACCATCAACAAAGTTACTACTCTTTCGTTTCCAAACACTCAGGCACAACATGCACAACAGTTGTAATCGTCGTAAATGTGCACAGCCTTTTCTCTCAACATAGCTCTTACTTTGGGAGAACTACTCTTATTTTGCGGGTAATAATAAACGTTATATTTATAAACATTTTCTTCAAGATTACAAAGCGTTGTCATTATTATACATACATTATATTTTACCACGATGTTTACTGTGGCGTTCATCTTAATGCTAGAGAGAAAAATACCATTCGTTAATTTAACAGAAAGAAGAGAAGACACACACATACACAACTATGTACACTTTATCCATACACGCATAATAGATAATAAGAAGAGCAATAACCCTACACAGAAAAGTAACATGAAGATGATATTTTTTTGCCGGTATTTGTGTCTCTTTTTTTGCTGGCTGACAAGGTATTATTACTGTTACACTACACAACTAAAAAAAGTAACAATGATGATGCTTCCTGCACGGCAGCGGCATGTCTACCATCTTCATTCATTCTGTACTCATAGAAGATGTGTGGTGTGGTGGTGTGCTCAATGTTCATTTATCCTTTTGAAATGCATTGGCAGTGTTCCCTGTATTCCATGTTAAACGACTTGGAAGAAGTAATTTCAGAAAAGGGAACTTTTCCATAATATAATGTAGTACAAGAAATTCGTCACGTTTTTCTTCAACTTATTTTAGTTCCACATTACTATCAGTACAGTACAGCAACATCAAGCAGGGTAATTCCATTGAAGGACAAAGTATGAGTGAGAATGAGACATTTACTTTTAATACGATTCATTCTAATTCGCATAGCCCACCATACTAATAGAATGACTAAATGTGATTTCTTTCACTTTCATCTTCGCACGAAATTTCTTTCCGTATTTAGATCATGATAAATCAAGTAGATTAAAAAAAGGAGTGAATTTCAAGATTCTCAGGGCAACGAAAAAAAAACGAACAAGACTGAAAAGTGTTTTACAATTTAGAAGTTAAAAAAGAAGTATGCAGTAGGCTTTTTTATGGCAGCATAGGCATAGCAGCGACATGCTGCGTTTGCATTTTTATGTCGATTGTCACACAGGCAAGATGAAGAAGAAGAAGAAGAAACATAGTGTACACTAACTCGAACATAAAATTGCTTTCTTTCTTCAATTAGCAGTTGAAAATCATATTATTAAACTTTTAAATGAATTTTTTTAACAGAGCTCATTCAACCACGAGAAAAGAAGTTACTTGGTTGGAGTGAGTTGTCAGAATGAAAAAAAGAGAATCTAATGAAATGAGACGTTTTTAAGAGATTAATTGTTTCAACAAAAAAACTGTGTGATGGTGATGATACGCTGATGAATGCTGTTAGTATTTGCGCAGTATTTTTCCAACTTACCTCGACCTACACAGAAAAGCGCCTTAATGTTTTTTTTCTAGCATCAACAGCGCTGTACCATACATATAACGCTTATAGAGTGAACTTCCTCCGAAAAAAAGAGAAAAACCTGTCGTATTTTCATAAAAAAAAGTTTTGTCTTCCGCTGCCGCCGCCTTCCACACAAGAAGAACTGTACTGTGCTGTGCTTACATAACTATACTAACAAAAGTAAGCAAGATGAAGAGTTTAAAAAAATCTTGTCTGACTTTCTTCCCTTCTTTCCTCACCAGATTTCTTTTCATGGGTTTCCTTTTTTAAGCCAGTAAGTACAAAGAAACTTTCCATTTCAGAGCGTCGTCTTTTCTGTCTACCTTTCTCCTTTAATCCATTTTAACAGGATCTATAATTTATACGCCATACAATCATCTTATATAAAGTTCTAGTGGCGACTTTAAACTAAACCGTCTAGCATTATATTTTTTTTGGCCATGATGTTGATTATGCAAACGATGAAGATAGAGAAGCAGATAGGTAAAATGGCATGGTAATGGTGGGGCGATCGCATTGTTTCTGTTGAAGATAAAAATTCAACTTGTATTTTTCACTTTATTTCGCCAGCATATCTTTCTTTTGTAGAAAGAAATCTTTAAGTAGTTTATCATACAGTTAATTTTTGTTTTATCTTTTCACCATCTTATTTTCTAAAAGAAAGAATGCCTCATTTCGTTTTCTTGTGTATGTAAACTTACGGGTTTTATCTTTGCTATTTTTATTTTTACCCATGCTTTCACTTCAAGTGTGCACTTTTAACTTATTAGTCATAATGCACTGATGTGGGTAGTAAGTATATGGAAAGCGGTGCGGTGCTAGGTTTGTTTTCCTTGAACAAGAAAAAGCGACAGAAGAAAAAAAAGGCGTCATGCTTAGGAAAAAAATATGGTGATACATGTAGTACCAGTGCACTGACACAAGATGATTATGAACAAGAAGAAAAGTGTTCCGTAACTTCATTTTTTCTCGTTGTGTACTTTTTCGCCTTTTATTTATTAGAATGAAAAAAGTTTTGTTGAACGAAATTGAGAATGACAGAAGAAAAAAAAGTTTTCAGTCAGTAATGCATTTTTTGAAACATGTTTTTAAACAAATCATTTGTTTTGTTTTTTGCAAATTTGTTTATTGAAAATT
>JAQFXM010000972.1:0-38112 GCA_034693345.1 Entomobrya multifasciata | reverse complement strand
GATGATAATCATCATCATCATCGTTATTATTACAGCAATTTACAATATATGCCAGAGAGCTTTATTGCACACGCTTTTTTCCCCAAAAGCCCAGATTTTTTCCCGAGTGCCTACTAAACTTTGCTTTCTCGCTCCCTTGATTTCTCCCAGAAAAATGGTGGTAGCAAAAAAACAGAAAGGCAATTCAAAAAAGATGAACCGACCCATTCGTACATACCTATAGGAGCATGTTAGTTATGTGTGGCAAGAAAAAAAAGAATATTATTATGATCACCACCACACAGCCAACTCCATCATAAAAAAATACTCCAGCAACTATGCCATGTGAACGTATTTCCTTTTCTTTCGCGAAAAATAAAATAGCCATCCATTCATTTTCATTTTCTCTCCATACACCATACCCACATGAATATGTGCATATTATCAAAAAAAATCTCCGGTCGTTTCGTTTTTGGTTGGTCGGTTGGCTGGTGAAGCTCCTACAGAATAAAAATGCAATGATGTCAGTCAGTCAAATGTACACGGTATGCCCAACCTATTCAGTCCACTTGCAATTTCACACAGACAAAGAGAAAGAACAAGACTTTGTAGACTACAGACACATGTTCACCATCATCAAAATAATGGTCTTTGCCATTTCCACTGAAAAATGATGATTGAATACATTTTCTCTTGTGTCTTGTCTTATTCCTCTGAGCAAGTTTATTTGACTGACTTGAATATTACATGTTCACTACAAAATATACATATTATGATGAACAAGATGATGTATCCATCCATCTGTCCATTTATTTTTTCCTTCTTCTCTTCTTCTTCCGACATTTTGGCCAATAATAATAATAGTAATGATAACGACCATGAATGTGTTTTTGTACGAGAAAAAAGAAAAGGGAGAAATGTGCACTGGATTATAAAATGGATAGAGTGAAAAAAGGAAAGAATAAAAGTAGCCTGTCATAAATTTAATATGTTTTTATACAAAGTAGAAACATAACCTAGTCTACCTTTTAACACGGGGAAAAATGGAACATTGACTCTTTATTCTTTGTTACCTGATTTTTTTCTTAGTATATCGCATATTTTGTAACCATTATACGGATTTTTTTTGGGAAAAAATAAGGAAGCAGAGTAGCTCTCTCTCTCTAACTGTATGTGTGGGAGGATGAGATGAGGAAAAGTGAGAAGAATTCAAAATGACAGGAGGAAGCTAGAACAAATTTTTAAAGATTTATGAACTCAATGCAAAATGCATTTGTTCAGTTGGAAATATACGCTCTATATGTTATAATAGCAGTTTTCCATATTATAAAAATATTACATGAGAAACATGGTAATAATAATAGTGCAAAAACACATTATAGCAACACCGAACGAAGCTGAAGTAGAAAGTAGAATAGACTGGCATGGCAGGCTAGAAAATTGTAGTACTTTTTCCTTGTTCTTCTTTCACTCATGCATATTATCATTTTAAGTTTTGGAGCTGGTGCTACAAGCTCCAGTTCTACAGTCTTTGAAAGAAGTGTGGGAAGTAAAAAAAGGAAATCTTGAAGATATTTTTATGACTGTATAGAATGCGTAGAGTAAGCGTGAATATATATGGAATGGTGTAAGCGTGTGTGATGAAATATTGAGTCAATAAGAGGCGTTACTTATGCCGCTTCATCATTTTTTCTTTCTTTCTTTTTTCTTCGTTGGATATTTTTTTCACTCACTTTGCCTCTCTGTTGCTTTACAAGAGAAAAGGTTTTTGCTTTGGTTCGCATCTTTCCTACTTGTGGAAGGAGATGATGATGCTTGGAAAAAAGAAAATGGGAATGAAAAAAATATATCTCATGGAAAAAAGAAATGTGTGCTACAGGCAAAAATTTATTCCTTCTTGAAAGACTTAAAAAACAAAATGGTGACGACGATGCGATGCGATGGTGAGATGATGGGAATGTTATACATGTTTTTGTGCAAATAAAAGAGATTTTTTGCTTGTGGCTTTGGCTTGGTTGGCTGTTGGCTAAAAACAAATTACGGAACAAGAAAGAGAAACTGTTTTCCTTCTTCTTTTAAAGGAAAAAAACTGTTATATGAAATAGACAGAGACGCACAAACAGACAAACAAGTTAATTGGTTTGCGAAATGTTTGCGATTCTAATCTCAGCTGAAATTGGGATGGGGTCTAAAAAAGGAATATTTATTATGAAATATTGAATATTATGTAAAAACAAATGTTATATGATGGAAAAAATTTTCGTAGAGGGAAATGAATTGGTGAGCATTTCATCTGTCTAAATAATTTTCTACTTTTTCCCTATGAAATGTAGAGGAATGTGTTGCATGTCTAGTCTACTGCGTAGTTTTGGAATAGTTTTTGTTTGTTTTTAATCAATGCAGTCATCCCCTTTTTCTTTCTCCGAAAATCCATCACGCAAAACAAGGACAAAAATGAAAGCAAATAAAACTTTTTTTGTTTCTTTTGGACTTTGAGTTTGGACCTTTATTTCTCCTTCTTGAAGGAAAACAAAAACAAGACGCAAACTGTGGAAAGTGGTGCAATTGAAGATGAAGTAGTCGCAGCAGAAGCATCAAAGATGGTATTAAAGTGAGAAGAGATGTGTGTATTTTGCTTACATTTGGAAAAAAGGAAACAAAATAAGTGGATTTTCCCACTTACCTTTTCAACTAGTACGTGTTTGTACACAAACACACACTATTTTTATGCTGACTGATGTCTGAGTTTGTAGACAAAAACGGTGAAAGTGAATAAATAGCTAGATACACAGTACACCAAACAACAAAGCAACAACGGTGGTACTTTTTGGTGTTGGTTTGGTTGTATTGCTAATATTGGCTCAGTGCGATGCGATGATGATGACGATGTTGATGCTGTTTTCTTGCTTATAGATATTATATTGCATTGCTTGGATCTATCGAAGCTTTTTTTCATGTAAGAAGAATATAAGGAGAAAATCTTACTATTCTTCACTCGAGCCAGTCCTCTGGGAAATCAAGAGCGGGATCAAGAAGCCTTTTTTTACTTGCTTCCGTGTGAGATTCGTCTCCTCAGGAGTAGCAGTTGGGGTTGTGTGTCTGTGTGTTCTTCCTTTCTCACTTGGTTTAGTATCTGTAAGAAAAAAAGGAAAAATTTAATATCAAACTTGACTATAAGAACAGCACGCGATAGTGTTTCACCTTTAAAAAACCTAACAATGCGAGAAAGATGTACCAGATTGCCATATATGTACCATGCCATGCCACACCACCTTGTTTATATAAAATAAGCTACCTAAAAACACAACAAGAACAACAATCATCCATCCAACTAAAATAAAAATGTTCCCTGTGAAGAATACTTTCTACTTTCCCTTTTTTATTTCTTAGCTGGAAGGTGTGAGTGAAAATAAAAAAGGGCCAGCAACAACTGGTTTGTTGTTTGAGTGAGTGGTTCAGTTTATTCAAGGTATCACCACCTATTTTCCACCAGGAGCCCTTTTTTATCCTTAAACACTTATTCTACTTCACTACATTTTTTCCTGTGTGTTTGTGCAAGCAGACACACAGGTACCCTTGGGCCATTTATCGTTGGCCTGGTTTGCCAAGTCCTCCTTTTTTTCCACTCAAACATTTCTTTTCTGTTGTCTTTATTTTTTGGGCTTCTTTTTCCGGCAGTTTTCAGCAGATTTTCAGATTCTCTAGTCAGTAGTATCACAAGTACTCGTTTGAAGACGTGACACTTAATTTGCCAGGAAGCTACCGGTAAAAAAAGAATGCATGCCAAGCAAACCAAGCCAACAAGCTATGTTGATGTTGATGTTGACTTGACGGTGATGTACAATAATGCGACAGGGATGAAACCAGAGGCCATTTTCGTCTTATTGTGACACAAAACATGGGTGTATAAATAAATACTACGACCAGTTTCTCCCAAATAAGCAAGATTAGCTTTATTTTCCCTTTGAAATATTCGGATTAATAAAAGGAGAAAGGAAAACATGTAATCAAGTAAAAATGGGAAAAGTAAACGAGGTAAAAATGTTTCCGCATATTTTGGCACATGTTAAAATTTAGACAAAAATATATAATTGACGGACTGATAGAAACTACGAAATTCCGCATTTCTTTGTTGTATGTAGTAATAATAGGTATATGTATAAAATATGTTTTCCTCAAACAGTCATGATGACGATAATGATGATGCTGGAGGGCCCAAGATTTTTGCGTCATTTACTTACGCGACATTACGTGACAAAGGGAGTGGAATGCGAGTGATTTAATTGGAGAAAATGGGCTTGAGTGAAGCTGGAAGCAGAAAAGGAGGGAAACTAAGAAAAAACTAGGAAAATAGAGCAATAAATTGTATACAACTTTATACCTATATATTATTATGTTTTGTTACTTAATGAATGGATATACTCACACAAGCAAACTGATTACGATTATTTACAACTTTTTCCTGCTGACAAGGACAAATCTTGTAACAAATCACAAAACACCACTACAACCGCCATCAAAAGTCAAAGCAAATGAATGACTAGTTTGTTTTCAGGGAAGAATTAATGAAACTATAAAAAAATCTGTAAGAATAACAACTTTTACTAGAAATTCTCGTTAAAACAATCCAATTATGCTTGCGCACATGTACACTTACGTTTTATTTGCAAAAACCTTCTTTCTCACTACTCATTATCGTATTATTTCCTAATTAACTCTTTCAGCAGCAAACACCTTTGTATCTGTAGGCATTTTTTCTAAATGTAAACTTTTCCACTTGGATTTGTATTACATAACGTGTGACTGACACGGAATGAGAGTGAATGGTAATGAATCTAAGAGGTACTCTATTTGAATAGATATTTTTTGGGAATGTGTGGGACGTAAAGAATGCAGAAGGAAAAAATAACGACATGAGCTTTTGATACTTGCTCTACTCAGAGCAGCAACAATTATCACAACAAATTTGGATGAAAGGAAGCAGTAGCTCACATGAATAACTGGATGAATGAAAGTGAAAAGGGAAATGAGAAAAGAGAGCTTTTCAGAAAACGGGAATTAGGGTGTAAGTAATTCTTGTGTCCTTTTGTAAATATTTTTTTGTGCAAAAAAAACGCTCTCCTCGTGTGTGTATTTAGTTGATATCATCATTTACACAACATAGCACATTCATATAAACACACATGTACACAAATAATAAGTCAAGGAAAAGTAAGTCCAATTATTCAAGTTTGTGTGCGCTTATACCTGTCTGTCTACCTTTGTGAGCAATGAGCAAAGGCGTGAATAACAAGCCTTCCTCGTGTGCCTTTAAGTATGCCAAGTATTGAACAAGTACCTGTTATTTTTCTGCTGTTACCAAGTTTGACAACAAGTCAATCTTTTATGTAACTGGTTTTCTGGAGCAAAAATAAGAATATAAATTGTTTTCAAACTACAAAGTAGCAGTGTAACCTATAAATTAATATTTATTTTGCATAAATTGATTAAATTAAAAAATTCAAGTGGTCGCCCTATGAATTTGGTGACAAAAACGGGCCAGTTTCACGTCGTTACAATTTAAAGCTGTTCTGAAACGATTTAAAGTTCGAGACAGATAATTAGTAGTTAATATAGTCCCAGTAACTACGTGTTTAACTACATCGGTACAGTCGGAAAATCAGATTGATCCATAACACGTATTATAGCTCAAATGCGTCTAAATATTATACATACGGAGGCTAAAATAACGACCATTTACGTCTACAGTTAATTGTAAGCAGTTAAGTTACTGCGTTAATTATTTTGTATGAGCACGCAACGGTAAATGGGACATGACCATGTAGCACAACATACAAATCCTTCTCTTCTTGTTTATATAACGCAACACGAGCAATTTTCCTTGAACTTTGTTTTTTTCTACTAATGAACCTTGCCTTTTAACTTGGTTCTTAATGAACCTGTCTGTTATGAAAAAGTTATGTCACATCAAATGACAGGAATCTTTTTGGGTGCTTTTTACATTTCACACACTGAGTATGTATGCTAAACTGTAATTTGTTTCTCAGTAGTTATATTCCTGCTGTTTATACAAATCTCTCTCTCTCACACAAGCAAGTTGAGATTTTTAAAAAGAAAATAACTTGTGTTTTTATGACAGTGACATAAGTATAAAAAAGATGAACACGAAGCAAAGATAAAAAAATGTTTCTTCTGAAAAAAAGTTAACTGTTGCTTGCTTTTTTAGTACAATTGCCAGAGGTAAAGTAAGGGGAAATTTTTTGTACGTTAAATTCCAGAGAAGTAGAGATTCTCTTGAGCAGCATTCCTCCCATATTTGGACAGAAGGAGAATTATGCACGCTCCGGTTTTTTAATTTGTCCGTGAAGAAAACAAGATGTGCCGTATCGTCGTTTCTTCTTCGAGTCGTGAGCTTCTTCGTCAACGTCAAATGTCATCTTTGTAATCATGTCGTGGTACAAAACTTAAAGACAAAAACGTGATTTCAGAAAAAAATCTTGCTTGTACTGTTATTTTGAACAAGTAGAACATTAAAAAAGAGAAAAATACGCTAGCAGTAAAGAATGTACAAGGCAATAGTGCTCTTGTCTAAGAGCCTGTCACCCTTTCCTTTATACTACTTTTTTCCTTTTGTTTCTTCTTCCTACTCTCCTCAAGCTATACATAGCATATTTGCTATGATAGTAAGAAGCATGTTCAAAGTATGTGTATTCCTTCCGGGAAAAATAATACAAGTAAGGTACTTAGAAGATGGAACCCTGTCAAAAATTAGAACGGCAACAGTAGCAGCAATACAAAAGCTTGTGTGAGTCTTGCTGGATTATTTTCCATTGTCTTTTCATCGTCATCATCAACATCTTCCAGTAGTTATTCTGCAGTTTCCTTTGAGGTTGTCGTCTTTCATGATGAAGAACAACAGCTGAGAAATTAAAGCTCCATCCATCATCACCACATCGTATCGCCATTTGCCACTACAGCGCAAACCACCACCACTGTCATCATCATCATCCTCATCATTTTGATCAACCAACGCGGAAGAATTAACAGAGAAGAATACAAAGCCACATAAAAAGACGACGACGTTGCTACTCAGTTTTGCAACTTTGAGTCTTTGAAAAATCTTCTGGTTTTTTTTATGCCAAAAGCAACAGTGTTCCAATTTTGTATATAAGTTACATAACATATTACGTATTATATACATTTTGCTTTTAATTTTCACTTTGCTAATATGTAATGAATGTAAAATATGAGTATATATGTTGTGTGTACTACTTATTATGCATTCCTATTAATCCATTCTGTAAGCTTCTTTTTTAAGCTAACCAATCCATCTCAAAAAACATAAAAGAGAGTTTGGGAAAAAGCTTTTTTCTTTAAGAAACAGGCAAGATGCGTGATGTTTTTGATGAAATAGACTTTATTCATCATGTTTTTAAATGCAACTGCTTTTCTCATTTTAGTTTATTAGCGCAGTAGAATGGTGGTGATGACGGCGCGGCGGCGGCGGCGCTTCTCTTTGACGGACAGACAAAGACGGAAAGGGAGAATGTTTTGTGGTTCCATTAATTTGCCATGGACCAGCTGAAGAAGAAGGAGAGAGAGAAGTTAGTTACTTTTCTCATTCTTTTTGGTATAAAAAAATAAAAAGGAAAAGAAAAAGTATGTCAGACGAGACGCTTTCTAATTTTCTCCTTTTTGCCAAACAAACCGTCAAGACATTAAAAGCTAAACAATTAGCGTTGGGAAGTATAGTCTTGTGATGGGATATGTGTTTGGAATAAATAAAGAAGAAGAAGAGTAAGCAAAAGGGAACGAGTGTGTTTTTATTGGAAGTTGGAGGAAAACTTGTTTTAACAGTGTGCTTGGATGGATGCAGAAGATATATAAGAAAAACAAGTAAAATAAGATGATAAAGAAGATGGAAGAAGAAGAAAAGATGAGAGGAAAGTCGTATATAATCCCCTCGAGGTTTTTATTCATTTTTGGTGGTGGTGTTGGGGGTAGTGGCTGGCGATGGCGGTTCTGGTGGGAAGAGTGATGATGAGAAGAAGAGAAGTAGGAAGGTGGTGGATGGATGTGTATGCACATATGTATATGTGTGTCGTCGTCAGTCATAAAATAAGCGAAATGTCATCAATGTTATATAAAAACATGATGGTGATGATTTGTCCTGTGAATTTATTTGAGTCAGTGTGTAATTTAAAGAAAAGTGTATACATGTAAGGTTGAAGAATGATCTATAAAAACAAACGAGCTTTACAAGACGTGATGGTTGGAGAAGTGGTGAAAGGAAGGGAATCCATTTATTTAGGTAGCTTTTTCTTGTTCTTGGTACTAGAAAGTAGGTCACTATAAAAGTACAGTGTAAACTGTATGTATGTATATATTATTTTATGGATAAGTGTATTTCTGATTGTTCTTGTAGGAAAAAATTAGGTATTCTTTTCTAGCTTCTTCGGTTTATTTGTACTTTTATCAGCATGATGATCATGTGCATTTGGCTGGTTTATTGAAGAAAAATAAAAGTAGAGCAAACCTATTAAATAAACACAAGCATACTTACAGCAAAGTTTTTTGGAATATACTTACATTTTCAAATCATTTCACTGTGTAAACTATATACGTTCAAAATTTGTACTGCGAACAAGTCAAAAGTCAGTCAAGGCAGACCAATAGAAGAAAAAGCTGATATGGGAAAACGTACATGTGCACTCTTCTCCGTCTGTTTTCTTGATCTGCTTCTTCTTTACTTTTGTAACTTACCAAAACAAGTTAGCTCTTTTTTTTGGAAAAAAGGGCAATAAAGTGAACAAAAGAAAGTCAAAAAAGGAAAAGTTAAAAACAAAAAACTTTCCTCAGCAACGCCAGCAATCAGACAATAAAACAAGTCAGCAAACTAGTTTATAAGTAGATTGTAAGGTAGATGATGAACACATATATAAAAGTCTGTGTCACATAGATATATCGACAGAGAGAAAAATTCTCAATATTATTTAACCATTTATGCTGGTTGCTCCTTAAAAAAGAAACTTTCACCTTGTCAGGGAGAGATTATGCTTTGAACCATGAAAAAAGAGAACAGGCAACTTTTATTTTTTGAAGTTTACAAAATAAATTGGCTTGAAAGACGACTGTAGAATAAGAAATCAAATGCACATCTTCCCTACAAAATTGTGCGAATTACATAAAAGGAAACGTGTGTCAATACAAATATGATCTATAATGCTTTGTTATAATATTCTTTTTTTCTTGTAAAAAGAAAAAAACATAATAATATCACGTTTTAAATCATATCGTCAATCCAAAGAAAAGCAAAAATACGAAAATAATGACAAGGACAAGAAAAAACTTGAATTGAAGTGTTGTATTTTTGTGAGGGAAGGGAATCGACATACTTAGCAAATTGAAATGCTTCTTTTGTAAATAAAGATGAAAGGGGAAAAGGGAAGGGGAAAGGGAAGGGAAAAAACTAAGTAGCCTTTTAAAAGTAGAAAAAACACACAACAATCCTTCATTTACTTTTCTGTTGGTTTGGATTTCTCTTAAGAGAAAACCAAATAGAAAATAAAACGATTTGTTTTTTGCTTTTTCTCCACCCAAAAAGAAATTTGTACACATTTTTTGTTCTCAAAGTGATTGCATTACTAGTGGTCTTGTTCTTCTCCTTTTGTGAAATAAATGCTGGTCAGTTAAGACCAGTGGGAAAATGGGAAGCCAAACACAATTGGAATGGGATCCGGTTTCCGTCTCTATTTATTTACATGGAAAAAATACTAGAACAATTTGTGTTTTTTCTTCTTTATATGTGCGGGTTTTAAAAGTTCAGGCTGACCTGACCAGCAACAAGACAAGGTATTATTATTATGACAATGACTATCTGCGTACTTAACTACCACACAGAAACACACACAAGTTCCAAAATTATCGGTTTCACTTGATGTTTTCCCCTTTTATTTTAGGTCAGTTAAGAAGAGTCCACCGTTTAAGCTCTCTAGTTTTCCCATACATATCCTTTGTCTTCTTTTCCAAACAAGCCTATTGGTAAAAAACGTAAAGATAAATATTACGTTTTTTTCAACATTACCCGAAAAGCCTCTTGCTGTTTACTTCTACCAAAAGTCATAGTTGCCTTTTGATGACTTACTCTTTTTCCTTTCTTTTGGCCGTGTAATAATACTTATGTGAAGTATTTAGGTAATGTATATATGTATTATTTTACGCTGCAACGTTCAATAAGTAAAAAAGTAGCACAAAGCCAAAAACCAGAAGGAAAAGAAAAATAAACGTTTTGTGCAGGTGGTAAGGTTATGTGTTTATTTGTATGTGTGTGTGTGTGGCCATTGGAGTAAGTATTTTTTTCTCCAAAAGCACCCATTTCGATTTCCCCGAAAAAGTACATTTATTTTTAAAGCTTTCCATCCACCATCAAACATTACCAAATAAGGTTTTTACCCATTTTCTCTTTTGTTTTTTCACCTTCTTGTTTTCCCAATAAGTTAAGTAGTGTGTTAGCTCAGTGTACTTGTTCTACAACCCGCACAAGTTCACTTTGTACACGTATGCGTGTCTGGGTGAATTGGTACATTTATATTTACTGTTTGTTATTGTCTTTCCAACATTTTTTCCTTGAAAAGTTATGCGTTTTACCTATACCGCACTGGCACCGCCACCACCAAAGTGAAAACCTTTAAATCCCTATTTTCATTTTTTTGTTTATTGAAAGCAACAATTGAAGAAAACCCTACAAAATATTTATAAGCAAGCAAATATAAAGAGTATTCTTATGTTTCGATTTTTAGTGTCAAAAATTTGGGTTGCCTACTAATAGGAGTTCAATGTAAGATATGGTCTTTGTATGGTTATATATGCAAACACAATATAACTAGCGATCAGTTTTGATGATCATGATGATAGTCATACATATAAAATACATACATGCATTACCATTATCAAGCACACAGCAAGAACAAAAGGAGTGGACAATTGTATACCGATTTAGAAACAACGGAATCAGGAAAAATCATTATCCTAGTTAATTCTTTTGTGTGGTCGATTCCCTTCTTTCACTTTGTATGCTATAAAGTTTTAGCCTCTCCACGCAAAGAACAAAAGAGGGGCTTTTAGATGAAAAGTGGTGGCTTTTGTTCTTTGCTTGTAATACCTGTGTTTTTTGGAAAAAGATAACCCATAATTTTTGTGCTTCAGTTCAGCCGAAATACCTGCTACCACTCCTGTCATCATCCCACTAGACAGACAGGAAATACTTATTGAGTATTACGACATATTTAGGTTAAAAATTTGCCCACCATGTTTTTCACAACAACACAGCAGATGGTCAACATCGACAAGAAGATAATATACTTTTTACTAAAAAAAGTAAGCTTGTATTTACTTAATGCTTATGTTTCCCATAATATTATTGATTATATCAAAACTCTTGTAAAGAGAAAGCCGACCTGTGTGTAAAGACCCCCAACCAATCCTACTTGATTGCTGGCTCTTCTCTTCTTCATTTTCCTGCTACTCAAGTAACCACTGTTGATGCTTTTCAAGCATTTCTCGGTTAAAAACTTGGTATATTTTTGTCATCTTCTCAAGCCACTTCACACACACAAGAAGAATCCGTATAAACCTTATATGTCAGCTTAGAAAAAACCAAAAGTGGAAACCAAATAAAGCCAGCAACCAAACAACTTCATCTTCGCCATTGTCATCATTGAAACTGAAGAGGGAGTGGGCATTAAATACCTACCGGGAAAATATGTATGGTACTCATTCATCCATGAAGTATAGCGTATTATATACTTAAGCTTATGTATTGAATGTCGGTCTCCTGGTCACTCGTCGGTCGTCACACCTTGTTTCTCGATCTTTTTTCCTTTTTCAATTGGTATGAAAAGTCACGAGTGGCCAGGTCATTTAGAAAACATCACTTTTTATTAGAGAGCATTGAATGAAAAGCGAATAGAAAAGAAATGGTGTGTGCTCTTCAACATGTCATTTTTCATTTGAGCTTTTTTATCCTCAAAAAATTGACGAAATTACATCAAAATTGTATTTACACTTATTTTGTCATTTTTACCAGCTAAAAAAGTAAGGATGGCTGGTAAAAATGAATGAATTTTTAGTGACCCGACATCCGACTAACCTGCAACTGTAAGCAAGACCAGTGCAGTGTGTAGATCCCATTAAAGCTACACATACAGCCTTGATCCATCAATCTAAACCATTTTCATTTCTCATTAAACTCCAAATTGCCTCCAAACCTTACTGCATTACATTTTCATTACAAATTGCAACTAAAACTACACTACACACTTTTTAGTACTACCCCAAAAAAACTAAGGAAAAGAATTTTACTGTTAGTTTTTTTTGTTCATGTGTTTTTCAACATTTATGACATGATGACACATCCATAGGAGAAACATTGTACACTCTCTCTGGTAATACTGGTAGTCTGACAAAAAGCAATAATGTTGACGATGATGGTGTGATGTAGAGTTCATGATGTTCACGTACAAAAAAATTCTGTTCAAGCTAATGCTCATCATCATCGTGATCATCATCCTGATGGAACAACAAACGATGACGAAAAATATTGTCTTTTTCCCCGTTTTATTATTACTTTTCTACAAGCTCCCAAGTCTGTTTCGTTCCATACACTATCCGTATGTACATCATGAGATGGTTGATGGTACATTACGGTTTCCATAAATAAACTGACGTTCCATTGTGTTAGTCCATTAAATTTTTACCCTCTCACTCAACTCCACTAAAACTCACTCTTTCAATTCTCACGTCTTTCATTTCTCATCCCATCTTCAATTTTTTTTCCAGTTCCAGAGTACTGTATATTTTCTAGCAGGCAGCTTATTACTGTATAATCTTAAATTTACAGAAAAAAAATACAAAATGAAACAGCCAGTGCACACTATAATATTCTTTCTTTCTATGTTGCTGTCATAAATACTTTGTCTTCGCCTTCACTCTTTTTTTTCTTTCTTTTACCCGTCATATAACTGACATTAGAAAAAAAGATTGTGTAATAGATATAGTGCCACAGTGCCATCGTCATGAAACATACGTAAGGGAAAAAGCCGAAAGTAAAAAGATTTCTTTTCTTTAACCAAGATTTTGATCTGACTAACAACACATAGTACATACGCACATGATTATACGCACGCAACCAAGAAATGAGAAGGAGATGTTGATGATGATGGGATTTTTGGGTTGTGTACTTCTGCTTGTTCTTTTTTTACTTCTCTTTCTCATCATCTGATCATGGAAGGGTGATAAAAAAGGAAGTTTATTTTACGGAAAGATAAGTAGTGCATATGTTTTATAAATGGAATGGGTTGGTGGAAACCAGAAATACAATGTGGGGATATATGGATATAATTTAAAGAAGGTTCATATAATTTTCGGTGGTGTTGTTGGCTGACGAATGAGTGCACAAGAAAAGTGCATTCCTTTTCCTTCCTTTCTCGGTGGAGTTGAGTGGAATGAATGACTTTGGTTGAATGAATGAATGAACTATATTTATCCGGTCAGAGGAAGAAAAAAGAGAGTCTATATTTGGAAGACTAACGAAGAAAAAAGTGGAGACATGCACTTGTCTTTTTTTGGGTTGGCTTTTTGAAAAAGTAAAAAAACTGCTATAAAATAGTCAAAATGATAATATAGTCTGGCTATAAGCTTTACAAAGTTTTTACCCGGTAGAAAAATAGTAGGAGTGAAGTTAAGTGAAGTAAAGTAAATTTAGGAGTAAAAAAGTAACTCCCTGCTTGTCTCCTCATCTTGAAAATCTCCTCAGCACCATCACCACCACCAAAAAAACTAGCAACATGAACAAGGCAGGTCTTTTAGTCCAAAAAATGTCCTCAAGAAAAAAAACATATAACTGAGTTGAGTAAGAAAATGAACTTTGTCTGTATGTCTCTCTGTGTTTTCTTTATGTGCACTTGTACTCCTCTCTCTTTCTAGTTGGTTTTTTATGGAGAAGAAAAAAGGAAGTTAGTTTTTTTTCTTGAGAGTTGATGCAGAAAGTAGATAAAACAGGAGGAAAAAAGTGTCATCCCAAATTATTTGGTGGTGACGATATGGTCGCTTTCATGGAGGAAAAGCTGCTACACCATAACATTTTCTTACACTTTTTATTACATTTCTTCTTCTGTTTCTTGTAAGGAAACTAACAATTTTGAGAGATATGTGTGCACAGAGCAGAGATAGAGTGGTGTGATATGGGCATGGGTATTTGTATATTCGTGTAAAGTTTGTCGGGAGATTGAAGGGCACGCACTATGCATTATCTTCCCATTTTTTTAAATGGTGGTGGTGAGGATAATGACGATGACGGCAGTGATTATTATGAGCGTGGTCTGGATCTGGAGTGTGTTTAAATATTATAGATATGTTTTTTTACGTATGACAGGACAGGAAAGAAGTCAGAAGTCTTCTGTCGTGTGGATGTCAATGATGCGATGTCATAAATGATATGACTATGATTGTCATGGAAGGCATGTGTGTAAAGCTATTATTTTGAAAAACGTATGAAAGGTTTCAAATTTTTAGATCAATATTTTTAGTACATTTTAAAAAATCAATGACATTTGATGAGTCTACATGATAAATATACACATTCCACAGTTAAGTCTTCAGATTTTATAGTCTAATTTAAGTGCATTGTTGGAAAAATGGCGGATGACGTACCACCGTCAACTTCAACTCAATCTCAAGCTCAAGGTAAAGCTTCTGAAGCACAGTCTCAAGCCAAGTCTGAGGCTCCTTCATCCCAATCTCAGGCCCAATCTACCGCTGCTCCATCTCAATCACAGGCTGCTCAGTCTCAAGCTCAAGCTCAGCCTTCTCAAACCCAATCAGCAGCAGCGGAAGCTCGTACTTCTCAGTCGCAATCACAACCTCCCCCATCCGCGACCCCATCGGAGCCCCAGCAGGCGCAGGCCCAGACTCAGGCTAGTACCACTAATTCTGAACGAAAAAGCGGGTCAAATGCTCCTGAACTTCAAGGTCAGGGTCAAACTGGTGCTGCAAGTACAAGTGCCGCAGTAGGGAAAAGGGGGTCCAAAAAGAGTGACAAAGGGGATTCAAACGAGCTTATCAAGAAGGAAGGGAAAAAGGATGACAAAACTCCAGCGGATTTAGCGGGTACTTTGCAAAATTTGTTCACACAAACTGAACAAGCGGAAGCGCCAGTCTTGAAGCCGCTACGTCGCCCAAAGGTCAGTGTAATTCTAGAAATGAACTAAATAACCAAATAATTGCAAGGTTCCTAATTTATTTATAATATAATTTATTATCTATTTTCAGTTGATTTATGAGAACACTTTCCGTCTCTGGTCGTACAAGCCTTTTAACAATGACAATGTTCAAAGCGTTGTGGAAATAACGTTGGAAGAGATGCTGGGAAAGGTCAAGTACAAAGCAGACACCTCCAATGATCTGGCGATGAAGGTTGCAGAGCGAGTTCGCTCACGTGTTCTGAGTTTCAGATTTGATCGGCAAGTTTTCAATAGTTTTTAGCAAATACTTTTTATTGTTGAAAAGATGAACCAGCTTATTATTAATTTTTACTATACTTTTTTCGTTTTAGATGCAAAATCATCGTGCTTGTTCACTTGGGTCCCTTATACCGTCAAGGACTTCACGTTGGAATGAAATGTCTTTGGGATCCTCTACGAGACACTTACGTGTCACATAATTTCAAAAACACGTATATTTACTGCAACTGTTGTGTATATGGCATTTACTTTGAATGATTCACGCACACGTATGCAGTCAAAGTTCGTTTCCGGATTTCCACTGAAATCGAGATTTACAAGTTTTCAACGAGTTTTTTCTTTAAATTATCATCAGTTAAGTTATAAACTGGACTAATAAAATTGATGAATAAATTTAAATCTTGTGTGTATGCCTATAAAAGAATAACTTCTAAATACTATGCCATAATATTTAACACTGAATTTACGTAATGAAATATTTTAAATGCTTATGTACGTAATTATTTCCATTCTGATGGAATCTTTTTTTAAATTTTATTGACTGAATTGGTGTATATATGTATTTTGAATATATTGAAGAAACTTGATACATTTTAACGACTGCAAAGGTTCAAACTATGCTTAAGAGCTGACCAGTTTTTACAGGTACTTCTCTCCCCGGTGAACGATAATCTGAATAAGGCCAGAATTTAAAAACTGAATCCTAAGTAGCCTATGCGTTTTCAAATGAAATTATTTAGTCCCTCACATAAATATCATATGTATATAGTAGTTTCTTAGTTAACTATTAAGGTAGGTATACAGTACACATATCTGTGGAACTATATTGATACATTGAAGGCCATGCACTTTTTTATGATCGCTAAGATTAAGATGAAGGTGACATGAACGATTATGATGAATAGAGAGCGTGGTCTGCACCGGAGTTGAGTTTGTTTAAATTTATGAATATTTTCATATTATGTTATTGTCCTGTGATGTGTCACACATCTCCACACAAGTTCAAGAAACAAGTCTACTCGTCTATCTACTATAATATTTGCTCTTCTGCATTTTGTTTCAATTTAATTCGCTGTCGCGTCGTGTCGTTTCTAGGCTTTGCATGAAAATGACGATGATGATGTCATGAATGATCATCATGATCGTCATGGAATAGCATGTGTCATATAAAACGAGTGTCTCTGTGTGACTCAAGGAGTATAAAAAAATTGACAAGAGAGGAGACGAGATCACGAAGACAAAATTTTCATGTAAAACGGTGGCAAGAGAGAAAGATGTCAGATGGAATGGAATGTGTCTATGCATTTTGTTTAGTGACGACGCGACGATGATGATCATGATGACGAGAACGATATGGTTACTGTCATGATGATCAAGGAACAAATAACAACCAACCTACCCCATCCCATCACATTTAACACACCACTCCACATGCAATTCATTCATATTATGTGGGATCTGCATTCATTTTCTTTGCCACAGTGAACATTGCAGTGAACAAGGATATTATGCAGTCAACAGAGAGAGAGATGCTTTTTAAGTATGTGCATTTTCCGAGTACTACAGCATTGCATATTTGACTACTTCTCAAACTCTCAAAAGGAGATTCACACAAAAAAACATTTCAACATTCCAACAAAATCCCTTTTATGTATTTTTAGCACAACATCATTTTATTCCAGAGAATAAAGCTGGAGGGAGGATGAAATGAACACAATATATTTTCTCTGAGTATTTTTGAACATGGTATCATAATAATAAGCAGTATTGTTGTATTTTGTGCGCGGGTGGATGGTTTTGGATGTGGATAAAGTTAGTCAATTTACTAGTTTAAATGCCCATTAGCGAGTTACAAGAAAAGGTATAAATGAAGAATGTTAAAAAATATTTCTCAACTCTTGCCATTTTCATAGTCATCCAGATGAAGAAATTGCAGGAATGACGGTGAGAGAAATCCCCATTTTTTATTATCTTTACTTTTTTCACTTGTAAACTTTTTAGCTGTGATTTTTTCTCTCTCTACCAAATAGTCAGTATGTTTGCTCAATGGAAAATGGATATAAAACCTTATTATTTCTCGGTGGAGGTGGTATGGTTGGTGTACAGGTTTTATTCTCTTTTAGCATCAAATTTCACATGAATAAAAAAGTCGGTTTGTATTGTGTATATAGTCGGTGTAGTAATCCTCAATCCTTTTTTTGGTTCTTTTTTATGTACACTAAACTGGCTGACTGACACAACAACAAGGAGGAAAGAAGGAAATAAAGGATTCATTTTTAAATGGGAAATGTTGTAGTTTTGAAAATGAAATGGAGTACTACTAAGACGAGTACCTATGTAAAAAAAATTCTAGCAGATGAACACATTTTTAGAAAAAAGTTTCCTTTTGTCTGTCTCTCTGGTTTGGTATTTACTCTTACTCACCCCATTTTTCTTGTACATTTATTGCATTGCAAAAGGATTGGAGAGTAGATGAGATAGTTTTGGAGTAACGAAACTTGGAGGAATGCGTGTGTACTCATGAGGAAGGAAAAGGAAATAGGGAGAAAATCCTTTTTTATTTTAAGTACGCACTACAAAATATCTACAGTTAAACAGCTATATAAAGTATGGAGAAATTTAAGTAAGCATAAAATAGTTTTGTGTGTTTGGAGTATTTATATATTATTATCGTTATCATCATTATTGTCGTCTCATCACATACACGACATGGTTTTTAGGTAGACATTGTGTGGAGCATATTGGGGAGCACTTTTAAAAATTTATAAAGATGAGTGGGTGGGGGCGGGAGGGAGTGAGAGCGTGCATAATGTGAGCATTTGTAGGTATTATAGTTTTGCTTTTCTAACTATTTTAGAGTAGAATTACGTAAACAACGGCGTATTCTTTGTGTTATTTGTACTAACGGGGTTTGGTGTACCTTGAAGAGTTGGTTTTTTTCGGGGGTGGGTGACAAGAAGAGGGAGTAAGAAGAGAAGAGAAGTGCAGCTGCTAACGAGCAAATGTTTTCACAAAATTGTAATATTGACAATGATGAGAAGGAGGATTTTTCAGAAGGAAACGCTTTTTCTTGGATATTTTTGTTATTTGTTTAACTAACCCGATATTTAAACACGTATATGTATGTGAAAGTTACAACTTACTGTATAATGTATATAGTGTAAAATGTACAGGCAATATATGTAAAGTAAGTCATAATACCAATTTATTTTGTTAACAGTCAATAACTCACAGGAATAATAACGAAAATGTATTTTCTTTGACTCTTCGCCTCCGGCATGTGTGACATTCAAGAGTTTAATTTACATTATAGGATAAACTGGGGAAAGTATACGGATTGTTTTGTTAAATAAATTGTACTGAGAGAGGATCATTGTTATACTTTAATTTTATCGTTTGTCGTAAATACACAATTATGAAAATAATGCTTTAAAGTTTATATTTGTTAGAAAAATTGTTTAAAGCTGGTGTAATATGCTTAAGTGTAACGGCAAATTTAATAAAGTAACGTGAACTACAAATATTCCATTGGAATAGATACCTTCGACTTCCTTATCACGTTGTTAATATGATAAATGTATCACATGAATTGAACAAAATAAATCATAAACCTTCTATTACAGATGGCTACTAAGCTAATTGTGCTTTAAAAATGTTCGAAATATCTGTAAAAAGCAGATCAAAATATGAGGGCAAAGCTCCGGCAAAAATACATAGTGAAAACAGAAATTCCAATTTCCAAATGATTATGTGTCGCATACAAGTTGTATATTTTCAACTTGTCTTTTTGTCCCCAAGTACACAAATTACATTGGCATTCAACAAAAAAGAGAAAATAAGAAAAATTCCTGTAATCTCAATTTCCTTCTTTTCAAATCAACCCGTCTTGCTTGTGCACGCAATTGTCGCTACTTGCACATCCGTTTTTACCTACCAATTCACCACAACAAAATCGTGACTCAAAACAGCATGCATTCTTCTTGCGTACAAAGACACCTTTTTTCTCTTTCACCTTATCATCATCCCCCACAATCCTTCATTCAAAACCTTGCGTCTTTTATATTGTTTTCCTCATCACTGACTTGACTACACGCATTCTTTCAAATATACCACCGAAAAGTGGAAAAACGAGCAAAGTTTTATTATCCTCATTCCTCATCCATCGTCGTCATCAAAGTATACATCCATTACTTCACATACAATGACTTGACTTGTTGGTTACGTTACAATACTACGCAGCAACATCAAAAAATCCTTTCTCTTTTTTCACTTGGATTACTTGGATAAAGGAGTTCAAGAAAATAAGGATTCCTGCCGGTAAGTCTACCGTTTTACTTTTTACCCAGAGCACTGGGACTGGGAGCCGAGATGAGAAAAAAATAAAACGTATGAAAATTTTCTTCACAAATCATCATACTCAACCTCATCACCACCATCATCCTTCCTCGTTTTCTACTTTTTTTCTTCTTTCTTTTTTCACAATTGACAAGAGATAGTAAAAAAGAAAAAAGGGGAAGTAGATGATCATCCGTCATAATAGTTGTGTTATAGCTCTCTTTATACATCACATCTATAGGTACGTGGTAGAGAAATGAGATCCGGCAAAGAAAAAAAATCCCTTTCATTTCAAATTATCCCTGTTTTATTCCTCACTTTCTCAAGTGCCTTGGCTTTAGCTTGTTTGCTTTCTTTTCATCATTCCCATTCTTTTTTGTCTCCCTTTCTTTCAAATCTTCTACACACATTCAATTCCTTCTTTTGACTGACTGACATGACGGACTGACACAAGGAAAAAAAGCCTTCTCACTTTTAAGTTTTCAAAGTGTAAGCATTAAACTTGTTCCCTTTCCTTCACTCATTCTGTCTGTCTCTTTCTTTCATTCTTTTTTTCCTGGTTTTTTTATTGGGTTGCACTTCACTGCATCTATTCGCTTTTTCTTTCTCTTTTACAACAACCATACATTACAGACAAAGAATGCAATCGCATCGTATTTTCTTTCCCAGAAAAACTTTTCCGGGACAATTCACCTATTATCCGTCATTATTCTCCGAGTTCGCTTTGAGAATAACTCACATACATGGCTTGTCAGGATAATAATGGGCAATGTTTGTGTCTGGATGAACTCTATAATTTAAGTCATTTTCATCCATTGTCCTTTTTTCAAAGTAAAACTTACTATTGATTTTAATGAGAGTTCAAGGGTGTCATTAGGAAAACAAGACACGCTTAAAAAATTAAGCTTAAAAATGTGTCATCCTTTTTTCTAAACTTTATTTCCATTTATTCTTAAGAAAACTATTTAGTTTTGTTTTTTTGGCAAAAAATATGTCCTGTCTTGTTTATGTAACGTAAATACATCACATGGCAAATTATTTTCTTACATTTTAGTATCCCAACCATTTTTACCGTGAAATTACATTACATCACTTTGCTATGCTCTGCGTTGAGCCGTGAAAAAGTTGACAAATGGAGTTGGCTCATGGACTTATCAATTATGCCATGTTAAACCATCATCTCACATGAATCATGAGTGTAATAAAATCACAAACGTTTTACGGGTGTTCGTTTTTCCTTGGATCCCCAACATAAATCATGGTAATCATCACAAAAAAATCTCATCATAATTTTTACGTTTTTTTCTGCACAATGTGCATGCACTGCTGCACCAAGTAGTGTAGGTGGTCAACAAACGTTACAGCAAAACAAACGTTAACAACAACAGACAAGTTCAAATATGGATGTTGTTTGTGTTTGTGTATCGTATCTTCCGAGAAAAACAGGAGAGAGACGAGTATTTATAGAAGACTATTAAAAATATTTCGTTGAGACGACATGACAGTCGGGACAAATCACATGAAAGCAAGTCATTCTTCATGAGCCAACCACACTCGTAGTCTACTTGGTATAGTATACTTGCAAAAAAGAAGGAAATGTGGTACAAAACAGAAAAGTTTTTTTTTCTTACGACACTCTACACCAAAATTTCCCATGAGTTAAGATCATGTGGTTTGTTAAGTTTATGGTGCACACTTGTGTATGGTGTTTGGTGTGGCATGGGATGGCTGTTGTGTCTTTGCCAATTGCATGTGGCGTTTTATGTTGCAAAAATTATTACCAAGTGTGAAAAGGGGAAAAAAGAAGAAGGGCGAGAGTTGTTGCGAGCGACCTATTAAAATGTAATGCATTTGTGCGCACTTGAAAATGAAATGAATGAATGGCGAAAACACACTTACGTTTCAAGTCAAGTTAGAAGAGAGTTTTGGGAGTTTGGTCTGGTGAGCTTGTAAGTAAGTAAGAGTGAGAGGAAGAAGAAGGGAAGTGTTGTGCAAGCCACATTAACATTTGATTATAAATGGCGTGCACATTTTTTTATTCGGGTTTTTGGCACAACCGCCAACTTTGCCACGATGAACCTTTGAAAAACTTCTTGGAAAAGTGGAGACGAAGAAAATATAAGTAGGTGTTTCTGCTATGCTTTTTGTATAAGATATTGTGAGAGAAAAAAATATGTAAGTTTTTTGGGATGACGACGAGGTTTTTAGTTTGGATTTGGGATCTCAGTTTGCTGCTGGTCTTGGTCTGGTTTAGTTTTTTCCTTCTGTTTTCTGCTCAGAATAATAAGTTGTGTGTGTGTTTTTTGGAAGAAAGTGTAATATGAATGGGAATATAATTTGGAATTATCATAATGATAACTGTACCAGTGGTGTGTGGTGTTTTGGCTGGATTGTATTATATGCTTTCATATATATATTTATAGGTTAAGCAAGGTTCTTTATGAGTTGGTTAACTGAGAGAGATACGCCACAAAAGTTTTTGAGGTCCAGGGAAATTGTACAGCTGTTGTAGTGTCGGGTAAATGGGATTGTGACCCAGCCGCAGTTTTCTGACTTTGAAGAAAAAGTTGGAAAATGGAGTAAAAATGTAGTTTTTTGAATGAATCAGTTTTCCAGAACACTAAATTTCGTAGATGATAGAATTGAATGTTTTTCGAAGGGATAATAAGTAAATTATTTTACGCTCTAGAAGTATTTGATATGTTTAAACGCTATTATAATTTTTAGTGTCTTGCTTATAATAATACCAAATAGCAGATACATGGGTGGAGACGTTTTAATGCTTGAGCTACATCATGTAATGAAAGGAGTGAATCGAAGACATCGCTCTCTGATGCATCCTTGCCCCGGCCTCCATCGATAAAGTTGAGTAAAAGAAAATCATGATCAATTGCCATTTACATGAAATTACATATTGGTACATTCATTCTTGCACGATACCACATAACCATAACTTATATAGCAATCATGGTCTTCATAAACATCAAAATAATTGTGTGCATTGTAATATCCCAAAATAACCAGAAAACAAATCCCTTTTCCGCTAACACACATTTATTCCTATTATTACTGCAGTTTCCTTGTTTTGTGGAGAACGGCAGCATATCATCATGATTGCAGTAAATACGGCATGTGAACTGCATAAAATAACGATATCGTCACACACAACAAAATGCCATCACATTATGCAATGCACATTACTGCACTTGAGGAATCCCCTTTATGTCAGTGCAGTGCAAGTATTTATGTATGATTATGAGAGAGGAAGAATGATTGCATATTATACCATTCTACCCACTTCTCCACGCTTTGATGCACTACTTTGGTTTCTCATCCGAAAAAAGAAAAGTGCAGGGAGGAATGTGCTTTGTGTACAGCCCTTGACCAAAAAATAAAGAAAATGAGAAAAATAACGTCAATAAGGAATACATAAAAAGTATATAGAAAAATAAAATACGTCCTCCGAGAAAGCTTAAGAGAAAAAATATATCGTAAAATATTTTCGTTTTATCTTTTTTTCCTTCCTCCTTTCTTTTCATCTTATTTTCTAGTTTATATTTAGACGAATGGAGTGGATGGAGGTGCCCTCAAAAAGGAAAAATCTCAACTGAGCATTGATTTAGTTTGTAGGGCTTTGCCCCTACAAAACGATACACCACGGTATTTATCTACAATGATGACATAAACAACAGAGATGAGATATTATTTTTATCATGGCTTTACTTTCTTGTATGTCGTGCAGTGCAGAGAATGCAGATAAAATTTCCCTGTCTGATCCACCAACCCAAATACATATAAGCTGTTGTCTTGTGTCCCAGCTTATTATTTGTGGGGAGGAGAAAAGAGGAAAAGCGTATGTTGCACAAAATCCTTTTATTTTATTGCAAAGCACAAAACAAATCTCTGCTTTTTGAGGAAGAAAAGATGAAGAAGAACAAGAGGAGGAGGAGGAGGTGAACTGCTGTTCTTGTTCTGTTCTAATGTTGTATATTTTTGTATGATTGCTTCTGTGAGTAAATGATGTTTGATGTTTTATAAGCTCACCACGCCACTGACATGACACCATGAAAAACGCCGAAGATGCATTAACTCAAAAACTACAACATGTATACAATCTATACAACAAGAGCATATCTTTCCGTCTGTCTCGCTTTTATCCAACGTGTGTGTGGTACTGTGGTGGTTTGGTTTGTTGCACAAAATGTGAATCCAATTAGACATTCCTTCCGCCCAAAACAACACAACATGCTTGGAGAACACAGTCACCAGAAGAAGAAGAAAGACTGACATGCAACAAAGCACAAACAAACATTATATAGGAAAACAATAATAAGTTTAGAGAGAGATGAGAATGTATGTCGTATTGTGCGTTGTTGGATATATTACACGGAACTAACCAACCAACCAGTCTGACACCATCAACATCAAAAATCCTCATCATCATCCTCGAAATGTGACGTGATGGAGTAACGCAATCTTGACGGTTGGTTATCCCATGAAACCATATCGGAAGCAATTGTTTCAGCACCAACAAACACCAAAAACAAAGACACATACATACATACATGATATATTATATAGATATTCTTTTATCCATTTTCCATCCAAAAAAAATATCCTGAAACGGAGAAAAAAATCAGAATGTTGTATCATTTCTCTTTGAGACTTTTCATGAGAAATATAACAAATGTGCGTCTTGCCTGCAGCGGCGTTTCTATTGCGTTGCATTTTGTTTGGTTTGCTTGCAATGTTGTTGTTGCCGCTGCTGCAACAGTCGTTCACTGGAAAAACTTAATCGCAATATAATTCAGTGTACTACTGTAGCCAAGTCAGTAAATTAAAGTTATGATGATGGTAAACAAGCAGAGAGAGAATATTATTGTGAAAGACTAGATATCTTTCTTTCTGGAAGCAAAAAAGGGGGGTAAATGTGAACATGATATAAAAACGCCTTATTTATGTTACGCAAAAGTAATGTTTGTTTTTTCTCTTACAAAGTTGATATTATCATGGTCATAAACTTTATATAATTTTATATTACAAGGAGAATAATCATATAAGATGATGATAGGAAGAAGAAGAAGATGCATCCCATCACATTAGTTACATCATATCATCATATGTCCACATTCACATATTTTGATAATATTTTTTTTCTATGTAATCTGTTGTAATAACACAGTAGTAATTATTATCATGGTTCATGATGTGTGTAACTGCATGGGAGTAAGAAGAATATATTGTATAACATTTTTATGTAGTAGTCTGGTTTTTGGTTGTTGCTATTACAAACACAGTTACACGACACGCCATGCCATGGCAAGCCACGCTGGTGGTGGTAAATGGAAAAGGTCGTCGGTTCGTTCGGTGGAGACCAGAAAAATAAAGAAAAAGAAAAACATGAAGAGACGCGAGAAGTAATTTGACCTTAGCTGTTTTGTGATGATGATCTGTGTGCTTCACATAGTTTGCCGTCTGAAAAGACTGACATGAGAAGGGATGGATATGGATGGGGCTAAAAAGGATGTATATAATATTATTAGGGTATAATTCTACATGTGCAATCCCCTCTAGAGGATCAACCTCAGCAACAAGAAAGGGTCACATGGTCAACACTTGCTTGCTTTTATGTATATATTTTTTTCTTAGAGAAGTCAAGTCAGAGAAAAAAATCCATATCAAAACACAGAAGCCAACCAAACCAAAGCAGTTGAAATGTTGAAAAAGGAAAAGAAGAAAAAAGTGATCTTTGAGAAGATGTATATGGAATAAGAAGAATGCTGTTGTTTCTGGGGCTTCTGCTGACTTGACTCTTTTTTCTGAGTCACTGAATTCTCTTGTTGACTCGCAACACTGCAATGATATTATATGGCTTATATAATATCATGAAAGAATGGGGAACTCAAAGAGAGAGAGAGTGAAAAAATGGAAACAAAAGCTTGTGCAATACAAAAAACTGCAGTTGTTACTGTGCTCCACATGTGCAACTCTAAATAGCTTTGTGGAATGACCAGAAAGAAAAAAAATGTTTCTGACTCAATGAATGGTAGATATTTTTTGCTTTTGAAGATTTTTTCAAGAGGATTTTGTGACGGTGATATTACTACGATGACATGATGTAATGTTATGACTGCTCGGCCGAGACTGACATTGTGCCTTATTAAATGGACAGACATGTGTGCAGTCATGTGAGTGCATTTGATTCGGATGAACAAGAAAAAAATCTTGCATTGTTTTTAGATGTTATTGGAAATCTTTTTTTGTGTCTGTTGCATTTTAGTACGGCACAGGAAAATGAAATGAAATAAAAAAATATGATGATGAATGTCAGCAGTCATCACATCACAGGAACAAAATGGAATGCCACCCACTCAGTTAGCCATGCAGTGTAATAATAATATAATGTCTTCTCGTGTCAGTATGATGCAATGCAAGCAGTGATATTATGTCAAAAGAACAGAAGGCCAGGGTCTCACAAGGGAAGAAATCAAACGGAAGTTTATTGTAAACTGTTTAACCCCTTCACTTTTTACAGAGATTTTTTTGTTGGTGTGAGTTGCATGTGCATCTGATGTTGATGCCTTGAAGCGTTTCAGCACATTTTGAAATATTTAGGATGAAAGGAAAAGAGGAAAAGGGTAGGTTATGATGTTAATAATGTTTGGTGTGTGCTTTGTACCTACAACAGCGTTTCACAATGGGATGCCTTGTTGTCTTTTTGAAATATTGACAAGAGTTTTCATTTTCTTTGAAAAGAAGAAAGAGAAGAGTTTAAACACTTTCCTGTTTACTAAAAATGCGTATGCACTGTACTGTGCGTTTTAATATCGATTTTTAGGCTCATTTTGCCCCAATAGTACTGGAATTCATGACGATTGTCAGATTAATGCTTCTAGAAAATGTTGGTTTGGATAAGAGCGTAATGTGTTTTTATACTTTGTACACATTTGGGATAACATTCGTAGCCATAAGCTTTTCGTACAAGTTTGTGTAGTAGTATCAGCAAAAGAGTGTATCTCCAGGGAAAAAATGCTAAGTACGACTTTGTCGCTCTTACTTTTCGTTTTTCGACTTTCCTATCAATTCCTCAGAGTTTCCCTTTTTTATCTCGTGTATCAACCGTATTATCTATATCTACATATTAGGTAGGCCCACTAAAGGCCTACACATACCATCGTCATCGTCATTGTAAGCCTAGCTTCTAGGCTACACGATTACGATAGTAAAAACCCGGTAGTAAATGTAGCCCAGTAAAAACCGTGTATCTATCAAAGAGCTCAACTCTCTCTTTTCCAGTGCTACTTTTTCTCTCTTCTTTCTGTGGATTTATTTCATGACTTTTGTCATTGCTTCTCTTTTACTTTTTCCTACTATCTTTTTTTTCCGCACGTGTGTGTGTGTTCACTTTACAGTATACTGTGTGGAATGAGATGGGAGAGTATGGTAGTAAAAATCTTTAACATTTTTTTCTACATGCCTTACCTGCACATACATATTTTTCACACAGATCAGCTTTTAAACCTCATTTTCAAATGGAAAAGCATGAAATTTCATGATTACTATCGATGGTGGTAGTGATGGTGGCAGGGACGCCATGTAATGATGAGCTTTTTGCCTGGTTGGCACAATAATAATAAAAACGCTGTAACTCTTTCTCTCTCTCTACAGCTTACACACAATTCCCTTATTGTACACACAAAAAAACTTTCAAAGTTCCATAACATCATCCATGTCGATTTTCTCAGGGATGCGTGCACTCTATTCAACTCTCAACCTTCTTGCTCATACACACACATATTGCACTCTGCTAGTGGTACTTAAGTACATCATCATGAGTGTACAACCGCATCACCTCGGCTGCTAAAAGTACTCTAGAAAAGCCACTGAGACATTACCACTAACACACGGTCTGTCGCTTACTTACTCTTCTCAGAAAAGAGAACAGAGAAATGCGTTTTCGAACAAAACAAAAACTCTTGCTCCCCAGCAGCCTATCTAGTTGCATTGCTTCTACACACATATCTATTGGTTATACATGTATACGTATATTGGGTTGACACTAATTAAGTTTACTATTTTTGGGTACAATTTCATATCAGTTAAAATAATTGAAACAGTTTGGAATCCAGAAATAGTATATCTTCTTACAAATGCACTGTAGTTTATAACCTCGAAAAAGACCCCGCCTGGTTTAGTACCCCTATCCATCTTTTCGGTTTGGTTTTTGTATAATTTTCAATATGAAATTAAATGAAAGTGGAAAAACAGCTGTCGCTGCTGAAATTCGAAATGAGTAATTTCCATGCGTTCGTTTCGTTTCCATTTTGTTTCACTGTGACTGCGACTCTTACACTTTTGCGGTGGTGGTTGGTGATATGGCATGATGGCAGTGAAGTGAATAGTGGGGCAGGGCACGGAAGGCTACAGTCACTTCATTTCATGGTAATATTCCTATTTCTTCACAATGTGTAATATATGTAGATGATTTTTCAGATGATTCATTCCAAAGTTCATTGTGCGTGAGAGGCATGTGATATGATATGGAAGCAACATGGCATGAGAATAAGAATAACGATTATGATTACTACAAAATGATGTTGAGCCAGCGAAAAAGCTCATCAGATGACAATTTTCTTTACCCCATTATCTTTCTTTCTGCTTAGCTTCTCTTACAAAATCTCAATAATTCTTTGTATACATTATCATCTTTGGAATAATCATAACGGCAATATGGCAGTGATAGTGACGACTTTGTGTAGAGATCGCCAGAGACAATGAAATTATTATGATCACAAGAAGCCAACAACATAACAAAAGTATATCGTATCTAAAGTTGTAACCCTTTCTGGTTATCTTGATATTAGGAAATGAATTGGGTTTCCTCCGTCTTCAATTTTCAATTCCAAAGTCTCACTCTAGTTGCGGTGGAAGAGAGGCAGTGAGAATCTGCTGGAAGTTTCACATGAGAGGACACAGACACAAGTGTCAACCACAACAGCACAGAAAGTAACAGCCAGAGAGAAATAATAGGGAAATGACACTTGCTTGCACTGCACTTTGTAGAAAAGTAAGCTTGAGCTACTACTCCTTGTAAAATCATTCATGGTTAATTCACTCTTGTCTATTTTTCGTCTTCTATTCTAATAATAATGAAGAGAATGTGGAACGTGTGGAAGAAATCAAGCTAATTTTCCTATAATAATCATAATAATTTCCCAACGTCCAAAAAGGGAGAAGAATCAGAAAAGGGGAAAAATCAGAGAGATGAGCAACAGCAGAAAAGCCAAATAAGCTTTTAGACCATGAAAATTTTCCACTTTGATTTTCCAGCTTATATTCAACTCAAGTCATGTCAAGCCAAAAAGGCAGTGTGTTTCTTATTAAGTAGCTATGTTATGCATTTAATGTTCAATATACGCATATTGCCTATTCATGTGTTTATATTACATTGCACAATACACATTCCAGAGGGTCTTTATACGCAATAAGTTAGTATATTGCACGCTTTACTGCTCCGTTTCTCCTTCGAAATGAACCAAAAAAATGAAGTGAAGGAGTAATAATAATATTTGCCTTGTGCTTCACAAAAAGTCAGTTTCCCACAAAGTCAGCACAAGATGATGACGACAACGCAACGGCGAAGAAAATGCAACACGGTCCAATATCGAAATAAGATGAGAAACGGGAATTGCTATCACATATGTAAATGTGTATGTTATGTAAGGTCACAGAATACGTAATAAAATAGATGCATGTTTTCATGTGATCATTCAAGTGTGCAGCTTTTCCAGTGAAAAAGGAAATAATAAGCTGGATCTATGATGATGTGTGATGTATTTTATTATTTATTGCGTTGCGTGGGTGGTAGTGGTGGTGGCAGGAAACAGTGCTGTCGACAAAAAAAATAAAGATGCCTCCAAGCTAATTTCAAAAATATCAGACAATTCCACTTTCCACCTGCCAAAATAATAAGCTCTTGTATGGTATATCAACAAAAACGTAAAAAATTTCCATGTAAAGTATTTGCAAAATGTACAGTTAATATGTTTTCTCATGTGTGCGTAATGTAGCGTTACACCTTGACTTTGACTCTTGTCAAGTCTATTATTATCCGTTTTTAACCTCCTCACAGCCGATTTGCCTTAGTAAACACGTACGCTTTTTAACCATCGGCGCATTTTTCAATATTATTATATTTTTCGAGGCTGTTGTGCAAAGGAATTTCATTTTCATCTCGAAAACCCCGTAGTTTTTTCCTAATAGTAGTTGCGTTTCATCTCTTGCGTTATTATTTGATGGCAAATTTTACTTTCATGTGTGTACACAGAGTTATCTGAAGCAAAATCTCTTGCTTTTTTCCATGATTCCCCGCGTGACATGACATGATGATCATGCCTTCAAGTATGTATATGACTTTAACATGTTACGTACGCAAAATAGAAAATCACAGACAGTTTTTTTTACTCAGTCAGAAAATCTCTCTTTTCTGCTTTGACTCGACTGGATTGGATAGATCACAAAGAGAGGAGGAAGGAAAAAACGCAAATAAAGCTATGAATGTGTATGTGTGTCCCAAGTTTGCACACAAAATACACGCGTAAAAAACTCATCTCTACATATTAGTTTCCTTTTTTTACGCTTAAGGCAAGAAAAAAGTTCAAAAAGTACACACACTCTCTATCTTCATCTCGGTGCTTTCCACACAATTCGAATGTGTAGTGTATCAAGAATTTTACAGTAAATCTGATCTGCATTTAGTTTTGAAAAGTATGTACAAGCACAATAGACACAACAGAAATTCAAACTCATGCCATGCCACGCGAGCGAGTTACAAGCTTTTGTACATTTTTTCGACTTTATTTTCCGATGAGCAAAAAAAGAAAGAAATAACTTTTTTATAAACTTTTATTTCGCCCCAAAACTATAAGTATTGGGCTTGTACTTGAAGTGTACTGTACAAAAAGTTAACATGTAACTTGCACAAATGTACAAAAGTTTTAAAATAAAATATGTCCGCTGCTGCTATTATACTCCCTGTTACAAAAGATACTAAAAATATGTACATAAACACACACTCCATTCCATTCCAATCTACAGACCGGATAATCATGATGTTGATTATGAGACCGAAATGACTATAAAGTTTCACAGCAAAAAAGAACATATCTCGGGTGATCGTGATTGTTCCTTTCCAAAAAAACTGCAGAATTGTATCCATATGTTTCACATCATCCAGCTCTAAAATATGGGCTGGCAAAGTTGGCATATCGTGCAATCCAATATCCAATCCTATTTTCCGTTTCATTCCCAGTACATCCATTCTATCTGTCTACACATCTTGTGATATCCAAATGGATAAAGTTTTTTCATGTTCATAGGACAATTTTTTTTGAACAAGTCAGGTCCAATAATAATAATATATCTTCTACTACACTAAACCGTACGTATCACTTCTGTTCATAAAAACGTTTTTTTTAGCACTTTTACCATTTTTTCAAAGGTGATTATGATGATGCATGCTTCTCTTTAGCATTGATGAAATCATGGCGCGACGAAAGGTATATAAAATTTCGCGAGAGAATTACATTTACTACTATATCAAGTCATAAAATTCTCTTGTATTGTCGCTGTGCTTCCATATGTCACTATTTCATCTGCTTAAAACCTTTTTAGGAAAGGATGAGATGACTATGATTATTATGACATGACTATCCTTCTATCCAAGGTGTCAAGTTCTCCCAAAAATATTTGCTAGATGAAGGAACTATGGTGAAAAGACATAATAATAAGATGTATGCATATATATTGACTTGATTGCCCTCTCGACAGCTTGATCATCTTGATTACTGATCATTATATACGGGAAGTGAGGCAAACGGAAAGATGATAAAGAAAAGATGGCCATATTTTAAAATAATATTATTTAGATTGAGAGACAGTGACAATGGCAATATGCATATACGCGTAATATATTATGGGAAAAGTTGGTAGGTAGGTAAAGTTACGATAATCGTTATCATTTTGATGACGACCAAAAGCATGAAGAAAAGGAAGATGTTGATGATGTGAATGTGGTGGTGACGATGAAGAACAGGCATATATATTCAAAAAGAGTGAATTAAAGTGTGCATACGAAAAAAAGTTGATCACCTCTTGTCATTACAATATTACATTATCATCTGCTTTACTAATACTTCTGCTATCAATGTCTCTTCACATGAATAAGAATTTTTGTTCCGGACGACGGGAGGAGAGAAATAAGGAAAATGATCATCAATAATAATCTTCAGATCAGATGGCAATGTCGTATGAATGATGATGATGATTATGGCGATGATGAAAATATTGATGAATTTTGAATGAAAAGAGGAAGGATGCTGGGCTCCTTTAAGACGTGGTAAGACGTTGTGTCTATGTACTTGAATTACAAGGTTCACTGGAGTTTGGATAAAAAGATGTTTATTATGTGTATGATGTGTTTTCTTTGATGCGTAAAATGTAATGAATATTATCTGCAAAAGTGTGAACAAACTGATGATATGATAGTGATCGCGATGATGATGATGATTATAGTTCAAAAAGTCATAGATAGTCTGCATGTCTCTCCTCCGATGACTTTTTACATATATTATTAGATTTTGTATGCGTTTCCTGAAAATGAACAAGTTTTAAAGAAGCAAGGTAAGTTATTATTATAAGGAAGGAAATGGGAGTAAACTTGGGGAAAAAAGTTTTTGTCACTTGAAAAAGATGACATGTCTGCCTTGAAAAGGGGAATCAAGCTGGGTTGTTTGAGTTGATTGTGAGTCAGTTACACACACATGACTTGTGTGAGTGAATTTGATGATGGCAGATGATCGTTTGGATGAAAAGTTTTTGGGAAAATGAACAAAGTGGAAGGAGAGAAAATGTGAAATGATGAGAAAGTTTGATAATGATGATCATGATGATAAGCAAAGATGAAGATTAAATTGTGATATGGATATTATGATTATGATGATTAAGAAGTGAACCATGAAAATAAAATGGGTTATAGTTTTCCATTTTATGGAGATGATGCCTTATGTCTTTTTACCTTGTTTTTTGCGCTCCTAAGGAAAACAGAGAAGATGGAGATGAAATAGCCAGAAGTTTTTTTGATTGATTTTCTCATAAAAAAATAAAAACAGAGCACGCACAAACCTCCGCGAATAAATGCGAACAAATTGCAGACTCACTCGAATCCTTCTTCTCTACAAACTAGAGTAAATAAAAAACTTTTTAACTAGAAACTCAAGTAAACTCAAAGAGCAAAAAACTATTGCAACGTTTCATGTGTAAATATTCACTGTTTCTCTAAAAAATATACTCAAACAACTCAATTCTCATTTTTCCAGTTTTAACTTTCCGTTTCCGATTTCAATTTTGGCTAAAAAAGAAAAACTCAGCCAAGAGGAAAGAACAAAGTTATCCAAAAGAAGACAAACATTTACGTAGAAAAAAGAATATAAATTCAGTTTACTCAACAGGAGAAGAAGAAACAAGTTCAACTTTTTTTCTGTAGAGAATCATATCATTTTACTACCTCGACGCTGATAAACGTTCGTAACGCACTATATCCTTCCAAGTTTATTTTGTTTGCAATGAGGCAGAACCACCGGAGAGACAGAGACAACTCTGCTGGAAAGTGAAACAAAGCGTCATAAAACCGTCGATTTTCTGAGGAAAACAGTTTTCTGAGAAGACTTTCAAGATGAGATGAGATATGTATATCTTTTCTCTCTCTCTCTCTGCTTTAAACACTCCACACAATACACTTTTCTCGTTCTTCTTTTGGTACGAAAACCAATGTTTTGCGGTTGTTGTGTCGGTAGAAAATGGAAAATGCACACTGGAAAATTATCCTTTTACAGAAAGTGAAACATTGAAATGGAGGAAAATACGCGAGACGTACACAATCAACTATATATACTCTGTACGAAACAAAATACTCAAATGCACAACAACAAACTGCGTCGCAGTTCTAACCGAAAAACTCATTTGGTAGCTATATAGGTTATATTTACGCATATATTTTGTTCACTTTCGTTCTGCTGACATGTTTTGAAGAAAAAGCAGATGAAAATCTATTCTTCTTCACTACAACACCCCGAGAGTCAGTACAACGCAATCTAAAACAATCCATGTAACAGAAGAAAACAATATGGAAAATGTCTCTGGAAATGAAGCTGTTGTTTTTTTGGAGTTCTCTGGTGAAGCCGCTCAATAGACTGTTGCTACTGATCCGATTGTGCGAGAGTGCGAACAGAGATTTTCTACTGAGAAAAACCATTTATCAAAGTGTAAAAACATTCAGTCTTCTTACTGTTGATGTTTTGCTGATTTTTCCTTTGTAATTGATGATCAGATTTTCAAGCTCACTAAAATATATAAATACATTTTCTCTATTTATTACGGTTTACGCATTGTTTGTCTTTCTCAATGACCTTTATCGCTGGTACATGAGATTGTTATTGTCGTGTAGCGTTGTCGCCGTCGTCGCCACTGTGTATCGTTGAAAGGAACAAAGTTTCATGGAAAAAAGAACTAAAATATTTATTTCGAGTGATTCACGTTTCAAAGTCCACAAAGACACTCGAAAGTTTTATTACTTTATTTTTGAACAACTTTACTTTTGACTAGACAAAGAATGTCTAAATGTTTTTTGTGATGTTGACTTAACTTGATTTAACGCGACGCGATGTGACGTGATGTCCACTTGTACAAAATAAAACTTGTCAATTATATACTTTGTTGTCACTTTTTGAAAATACGTGTCAACAAGAGGCAGGAACCAAAATACCAAAGGAAGTGCAAATATGAACTACTTTAAAAAATGTACTCAAGAATATTTTTTATATTTATTTACAGAGGAACTTGAGTTTCAGATAGGATGATATTTTTGATTATGTTTATTTTTTACTTTAAAAAAATCTTAGATAGTCAGTCAGTTTTGGGGAAAAAGCGAGTCTTGATTATTTTAAAGTTTGTTTTAAATCGTCTTCCTTTCCACCAGACCAGCAGCACCCCTCTCGTTTTTCTCACCACTGCTTAGTTTTCTGTTCTCTGACTGAGCTCCTCTCTCTCTTTCGAACAGAGATCAAATCAAGACTGATCCTCTTTCTTTAAGATGAGGTATGCATGCGATGCACCGTTTGGTATGGAACGGCTCATTTTCTTGGAAGAAAATAAGACGGCGAGAGAGACAATTACTTTACTTCAGTTAAAAACACACCGAGACACAGACGACATGTACAGTACACATTAAAATGAATATGCATCTCAGCCATAATAAAAATGAATACATGTCTTGTTCACTTTCCGAACTAAAGTCAAAGAGATTTTTTGTCCTAATCAACCAAAGAGCAATATGCGACATGACCGTAGTCAGTAGTGGCACGATATGATGATCCAACAAAACCTACTCTCAAAAATATCAGTTTACCATTTTACTCCTTCCTCTCTTCCAACTAACTTGAATACATATTTATTATATGATCTCCTATCTATCTTTAGCTTGTATCTTGCTCTTTTTCTCAAACAACAATGTACACTGATATCCTATGCAAACAGCACAAGAAGTGTGCTATGCTATGCGTACCAGCTTAACAAATATTTGTACTCCTGTTTCCACTTATTACCATTCATAAAAGATGATCTTTAAAATGTTACGACGATATTGTGGAGGAGTTTACTGAATGTATATGTAGATGGATTATGGAACTTTTTTCCATGCGATATTCAATATTCTTATGTATATGTATTTGTAACATGACGATCAACGTTCAAAAGTTCAACAGAGTAAGTTTTCATTTTGATTTTTTTTGAAATCGGATGTAGACTAGATTTCGAAGAGTAGGTGGAAAATGTATATCATACCATATACCATCATCCTACTTCTCATGTGTCTGAAAAGTCAAGTCATCGTGATCATTTTTTGATGCATGATCCCTTTTACCCTTTCTGATCGTCAGAAAATATATATGTACACGATACGATCATGATCTGAGAAGTTGAAACAAAATGCAGTAGTTAAAAAATACATTTATTTTGAAACGTAAAAGCTGAAACCCTAATCATTATCATCATCATAAGGAAAAAGGAAGACGACAAAAGTCATAGATGGTAATAGTAATGGTGATGTTGTAGTAGTATGGTGTATGGTATTGGTATGGTATCGTGTCGTCTTCGTTAGTAAAAACAGGAGCAGTGTTACATTTACAACAGAGAAACGGCATCGATCCCATAACATTTTGGAATGAGTTTGGTTTGTAGAGTTTTTTCTAGAGAAATATTTTTTTGAAGAGGAGAGAACGAACGAACGAGAGCACACAAAACAAGCATCAGCATAACTCATGACAAGAGAGAGACAAGCTGCTATGTAAAATGCAATGCTCTTTGTAACATTTAAAAACGTTCGTAACGCTGAAATGCTTATTGCATTATTATTTGGAGTGTTGGAGTATTTTCGAAAGAGAAGACACAAAACCTAAATTCAGTTTTTGTTACGTTACGTTCACTCACTCAGACAGAGTGAGACAGGATGGGAAAAGAAGAAGAGCGTTTAAAAACGATAACGTTCATAAAGTCACACCACACGCCCAACTAATTCCTTTTGGTTTTACTGTGCACGTCTCGAAACAGAAAGAGAGAGAAATGCATGTGATGATGACGATGACGATGTGAACATAATACAGGCAAGGTATTTTACATTAACTTGGTTGCGATCTTATAGAATTTTTGGTTTGATTTACATTTCCACTAGTTTGGTTTGGCAAGGTATGTGTATTCCACGTATATTTAAATGGAAATGCTGCTTTTTGTACTCGTGAATAAGTGTGTACAGATATGTTGCTTGTAGTTTCCGTCTCCATCTCCTTTTCTTCCTTTTTGCATTAAGAGCAAAATGGCATTTATTATTTTCACCAATTCCTTTTCTTTTCTGATAGCTCATGCTCATGTTTGACTTAGTTAAAAGCAGTGTTGTTAGTGCTGCTAACACAAAAACCCAACAACAACATCGCCAACAATCGTCTTCATCGTTTGACGACGATGTTAGTCAACATGATCATGACTTTGGCGTGGCATGTCGTTTTCCCTGATATCTTTCTCGCTCACTGGGTTTTACTTTTTACCATTTGAGTAGTTAAGCAGAGGGAAAGGCACAAACACACACACAAATGTACAAATGCGATTTATCTAATATAACCATATTGTTCTTTTACAAAATACATATTTATTTTCCCTTTTGTTTGTATTCCTTTTAGAATAAGCAAAAAAAAGAAAAAGAGAAAAAAATGCCATGAAACGAGTAAAATAATGTGTGTAGGCAGGCAAGGCAAAGAGCCGACATGGTATGGTGACTTAATGAGCTCTATGCTCTACTGTTCTCCACACCACTTCTCTCTCTGTCTTTCCTTCAAACAGTTTTTAAGCCGGAAAACTTAGAGTGTTAGTTAATGCAGTTGGTTTGGAGCGGAACGCAAGCAAACCATTACAATAAACAATGCTGACTTGATGTTATTACTTATACATGCACATTATGTATATTCTCTAATCCAGAAAGAATTGAGCATATAAGGTGTAGAGTATGCATAAGTATAGCTGATTATATGTGTGGAGATTTTTTTGGTGAAGAAACACAAGAAAAACTGGAAAAAAGGAAGAGAAAAAGAGAAGCCATAGACCATACGACCAAACACCATTTCCTCCTTTTCGGTTTCGATCTTCTTTGGCTTTTGCATATGCATATATCAGTCTGCCTGCTTGCCTTCTTGGAAAATGCCACATAAAACAGAAGACAACGCAGCGTAATACATAAGCTTGAATTTTTCCCAAAAAATTGTAAATGTTCTTGGATTCTTGTGATATTCCATAGTGCGTGGAAAAAGAGATGATTATGCTACTTTTTTGGGATAATAATAATATGTAACAGTACTCCACTCTCCATTGCCTTTTTTTCTTCATTTCAACCATGCATAACATGTGTGCGTGGTGGTGTGTGGTGTTGTCTCGTCTCCCATATTTTTTTTGCACTTTTCATTCAATGAATGAAAACAAGGAGAAATATGTAGTGTGGAACCGATACGATATTCCAAAAAAAGAGAACTGGGCATAAAAACACATTATTGCACACACACTCTGTTCTTTTTAATGTATGTAATGCTTGTTTCCCCATCATCAGTCTTATAGTAGTTTGTGTGTCTGTGTTTTTTCATGTTTAACGCATTTTGTTAAAAACTGAAAGTATTTTTTGGTTCAT
>JAQFXM010000971.1:0-38124 GCA_034693345.1 Entomobrya multifasciata | reverse complement strand
TTTTCTCCCTCAGGTACCGTTTTAAAACATCTTCAGTGTTTTGATGGAACCTTTTCAGGGACGAGAAATTGTATGCCAAAAATTAATTATGAAATTTCAATTGTTATATTTATTGTAGTAAAAAGAGAATTTAGAGAGTGTAACAAAAATGCACAAATTATGAATTAGGATGGAATTCGGAAAAAATAGAAAGATATATTACACATACACACATAAACATACAAGAAAGGACGAGAATGAATAACTTTACAGTTTTCTACTATCCGTATAAAGTCCTGGTCAGTATATGACCAATATTTGTAAACCTATTTGCATCGACGTTTTATGATTTATCCAGAACATTTTTACTAAGCATATAAAAATCACATATTTGAAGCCCACTTAAAACATACTCAAATACGGTAAAGTATTCATCTATAAGTAAATAACGGTTTATACAAATCCATGCTTATATTTAGATTTACAATTAGTAAAAGTTAATAAATCTTCGCAAGTCATCTCAAATATTATTAGAATTTTTAAGAATGTCCATTTCATACGGAAGACTTAGTGATTCATCAAAGAATAAATGAGTTATACTTATTATATGTTATGAATGTTATTTTTCAATCATCAAACTGCATCCAAAGTTCCCATAACATTGGCTCTACTTTATTAAGCAACAAAAGACTCAAGTGTAGAAGGATCTTTGTTCTGGAAAAAGATCTGTGAAATTTCAATGCCATATTAGACCTAGGATAAGTCGACTTCATATTATTTGTATCGATCATATTATCCTTCATTATATTTCGTTTAATAGACAAAATAGAATGTTTTTATTCTGAAAGAGTTTACAGATTTGATGACCAAGCAATGGAATAACGAAATGACCAATAATGTAGATGGTGGATGAGTAATTTGGTTATAATTTCCTCTTTACTTGTGCAAACTTTATGGTAATCATCAAATGGAATCAGCTAGAAGATGCTTTGGAAATTTATAGAAAGGATGATGAATATTATTATTGGTTTTCACTTTGAGACATGTGGTTTCGTCCCAGCTATTTTCCTAAGGCAAATTTGAGAATCACGTGATAAAAAATTATTACTCGCTCCTCGTTTAAAGAAGTCATTAACTTGGTTAAAGTGAAAGTAAGTTATGCAAAATATTAGGGCAAATTACACAGGACAGATAAATTTGGCAGCCATGTTTTTTATTTAATTCTTAAAAAAATTTGACCAAATTTCATCGTAAAAAGTTATATTTAGTATCGTGTTGTTAATGTAATCTATGTTATGTAAATATATTGATTTGCAACTTACATTTTAATTAAATTAGAAATTTGATTAAAATGAGGCAGAAACGTAGACGTGAATCGTACAAATACAGTACTTCATTCTTCACAGAGCTTCCCTTTAATTAATAAACAGGTAAATCCAAATAATTTAGCATTTTAGCGTTTAGCTTTTCCTCTTCATGTGGCGTATGTTAGTTATATCATGCATTTATTACGTGCTAAAACAGGTTTTTCATCTAACATCTAACTATGTATATAAAAATCGATGCCACAATCCAAAAACAATAAAAGTTGTGATGGATCAGTAAAACATTTTCTTGAAAGCTAAGCCCTGCATACTGATTTCGCAAGGAACTTCACAATGGCGATATTTGATATCATTAGTCCATTAGATCTCTGTCTATCCAACTGATAGTAGTCTATATAAATCAATTGTATGTTACGTTTCAAAGTGAGATGAAATTGCTATTGCTCAATATTCCGGATAAGATTCACATCAACACTTCATAATAATATACTAAAATGGCACGTGTTTTACTGATTGGTAAAAAATCAGCATCCAAACCCACGAATTTTATCATTTCTGATACAAGTTTAGAGAGAAAATCAGCACTTTTCATGTGCCATTTGAAACTATGGAGAGGGAAAGAAAGTTGTGTTCTGCGTGTGACTAGGGTTGTCCCATGTCATAAATGTCATAAATTTCCTGTCGGATAAATGTCATAAATGTCAAAATGACACGAATTTCAAAATACGATAAATGTCATAAATGTCATGACGAAAATCTGCAGTGTAAAATCGCTTTTTTCATGCTAATTTATGATTGAAGCATGTGTAACTTCGTAAAATTTGCATTCTGTGCACTACTTTTTCTGATCAACATACAGCATAATTAAAAACATTGAAGAATTGTACTTTTTCAATGTACAATTTATCTATACGAACAGAAACACAATGCCAATGTAGTGTGTGAAGTCCATAAATTATATACCATCTCTATTCAAACTGCTTCAAAACTTGGGTTTCTAGGAATTGAACTCTTGAACTTTACAATAAACATGATACATATATATGCACGCATGCATATATATACCAATGAGTCAACAAAGTTCTAGCTGTAAAAAAATTCAAATCGATGAGCCATTAGCGAAGCCCTAGAATTTTATAGACGCATCATTGAAATTAGTATTTTAAGTAAATGAAACATCTCATTACTTTCACTGTGATTATGACGTAAAAATTTAATTGATTCACATAAGTTTATCGATAAAGGTCTGTTATATAAATTATGGTCCATTTAAGGGACTGAATGGAATAATTTTTCTTTAGCAAACTGTCCACCTTGTTGATTTGACGTTTACATTTTAGATAAAGCTAAAGTAAAGAGTTAGAGAACACCGGCAATTATTGTCGGGGTAATCTATTGACTCCATTTTTAATGAATAGAATGTTACGCAATGTTACTTTAATCATTTGGTGTCGTAATTAGCTAAAAGGTATGCAGAATGGCTGTTTAAATATAGAGAAAAAATAAATATTTGTCATAAAAGTCTGACATTTATGAAATGTATGACAAATTGACAGAAAAAAAATTCTCTGACATTTACTGTCAAAATAGGACAATAATGACATAAATGACAGAAATATAAATGTCCGACACAAAAACGCTCGACATTTATTTGGCACAACCCTAACCATAACCTACATTATCAGACAAATTGCTTAAATATACATTATACTTTTTTTAAACCTTCTCATTGACTTTCATTGAAGATAGTCTCATCACTATCTGTTACATTATCCAGTAGGCTTATAGAATTTGACGCGGATTCTATTAAAAATGAATTTTCTTCTGGAAATATATTTGAAGAGACTACAGAGATGGACGATGCAGTTGCTTCAGATTCAATGTCAATTGAATTGGGTGGATTCTGATTCCTTTTCCTTCGTAAGTTCTTTTTTGTGTGGTAGAGTTGGAAGCACGAGGGGCTTTCTCCAATACAAAGCCGTTTTAGACAGCGGGAGCATCGAAATGAAGTAGTCTTACGCACTCCGTGTACGATTTTGCAGTAGGTACAGTTCGACTTCGACGCCATAAACTTATTGTCTTTATTTTTCCTCATTACTTTCTCGGGAAAGTGGGGACCTGTAAGGCGAGCATCATCACAAGTGCCAGGAGGGCGTCCACGTCCAGGCGCTTTAGTGTTCGGATACTCATCTAATATATTCTGAATGAGCAGCTCCAGGTATTTTACATGTGCCATTTTCTTTCTGGAGCCATCTTGTTGCTTGTACATAACCGCTGAGTTATAAACCGCTAAATCCATCAGGTGAATGAATACTTTCTTGTACCATTTGTAGGACTTCCGAATACTTTCATATGGCTTAACAATTTTGTCAGCATCGTCCACTGCACCCATTTTGCTGTTATATAAAAGAACACTTCCAGGCTTCTCTCTTTGATTCCTTGGATTCGGGGTATCAACTGCAATCATTGAATGCGGTAGAAATGTGTTTAACATGACTACTTCCCTCCTATCGCTCCAGCGTTCTACTAAAAGTTTTCCATCTGAGAAAACTTCGACTTCCCCCTTCTTCATTTTTCTCTTCATGCGGTTACCGACGGGCATATCCTTTCGCCTTTTCTGTACTGTGCCAAGTACATATGTTTTTCTAGCGTACAAAATGCGAGCTAACTTCGGGGAGTTAAACCAATTATCAATAACTACTCGGTGACCACGATCTAAAAAGCTTTCCAGCATTGTAACAACTGCAGCACCGCCAAAACCAAGAGTTGTGATGAGAGAGCGTTGAGAAATTTTGGTACCCTTCCCTTGATATGGTAGAATATCTAATATTCCTTTGGATAAGCAGTCGGATAAAATAAACAGTTTAATTCCAAACCGGGCCCTTTTCTTTGGATTATATTGTTTAATTCCCAGTCTTCCTTTGAAAGGCATCAAACTCTCGTCTAAACATAGATATTCTCCGGGATGGAAAGCTGCTCTGAAGTTGCGGACAAGTTCCTCCAGAAAAGTACCAAGTTTCAGTTTAAATCTGTCGGTAGGGTTTGTTCCAACTGCTACTTGCCTGCTCACAAAGTGTAAACTAGATAGTATGCTGCGATACCGATCCCGAGTCATCGTTTCGCCATAAAATGGGGTGCGGAATATTTTGCTGGTACTCCAATAGTCTTTGATAGCTGGCTTTCTTGTAATCCCCATTGCCAATGTTATTGCCAAAAATCTCCAAAATTCCTTTGGTTCAAAAGGGGCATCATTACTTTCAAGTGCGTAGGGAGCGCTGATATGACAAATATTGGCCACCATTTCATTTGTCAGGAGCTTTTGTAGAATTTCCAATGGACTAGATTCGATTGACAAACCAAGGTCGCTATTTAGAGCGTGTGTTCCTTGATCATACTCCAACGCGTCATCTTCGAATGCTTGGTCCCAATCCGTGACTTCATCCCCTTCATCTTCATCACTAGTTTCATCCTCAAAAAGCTCTTCATCCGATTCTCCGACAGACATGTTGTCAGCTGTTTCTTGACTGGACTCAGGATTATCTGTCAATAATTTTTTAGTTTAGCTCATTAAAAATGTGGGGTTGCAAATAACTGTAGATTGCATAGTTTGATTAAAATTATAATAACTTACTTTGAGACATGGTGGCCTAGTTTTCTTTTCGAAGGGCGTTTATAGTTAAACAATATTACTGTGATGCTTGGCACTGAAAAATGATCAAAGAAATTACAAATACAACACATTGTTGTATTTCGTATGCAACTGCAAAAAAGTATTAATACACCACATGGTTGTACTTCGGATTCATAATCTTGTCACTATGGTACATCACTGTTGTGTACTAGGATTTCAAAGGCTGGAAACGGAAGTACATGACATAGATGTATTTAGAATTGAAAGATGTGATTTTGCAGTACACAATTGCCATGAATTAAGTGCTGAGGAGGTTGTTTTAAAACATTAATTCAAGTACATCATATCTTTTAGCAATCAGCAATGATAAGTTAATTTGCATTGACTTATTCGAAGAAAATAAAATGAGAAAAATTCAAATGAGATGGCAGATTGTTTTATCCCCAAATATCCAGCATTTCTTAGTTAAGCACTAACCACAATCCCAACAAGTACATAAATTAGGACAGAAAAAAATTAAAATGAGTAATACGAGGGTTCGAAATGTTCGAATGTCCTACTTGGATTTCTACACTAATCTTATATTTGGCATAATATGCATATCTCCAAGTTTTTTTGTGGCGTTTGGTAATGTAAGTGGACTTAAAATTGGAGGATGGATGACTGTTTTTACTCTTCCGAAGAAATATTGCTTAAGTTATGATAGTAGAACGTAAAGTAAGAGAATATAAGGAAGTTGGACAATATGAGGGAGTACTAGGGTGATCTTCTCGCTTACTGCCAAAGGGTGGTTTTATACTACTTGGAATGCACTTTACTTACTGCTTCTCCTGCTGCAGATTCACTTTTCGTTTTTGTTACCTTATTTTTGGTGACTCTCTTCGAAATTACGCTTCTTACTCTTCTTTACTCTTTCGTTTTACTTATGGCAGTGGTGGTATATGGTAAGTGTGTTGGGGGGTTTTGTGCGAAATACAATTTCACTTAAAATATATTATGCCCTTTTTGTTATGCTTATCAAGCTACTTTTTTGGAAGTAGTTGTGGGACACTGTAAGCATGCATATTACACACTCTCTTTACTTCTCCTATAACTCTCCTGTCGGCTGATTTAAAGATTTTCTACATTACATTTTACTAGCAACCACCAGGAAAAAGATAACAAAGTACTTTAAGGACGAGAGAGATGAGGAGCAATATGAGAGAACAGGGTTGCTGGCGAAGCATGGACTGTTGGTAGCATGTGTGCAGAATGGCTCAAACCTTGTTTCCTATTGCACGTTTTCTTCTTTTTCCTTTCTCTCTCTCTCCTTCTCTCTCACTCTTCCTCTCTCTCTTTTGTTAAGAGAATCGTCCCAAAAACTACAATTTCTGAGGAAATACTCCAGTCAAAAAGTGAATGAGAGCGAGAAACATTTTGAAAACCAGAGGAAAGTTCAACTTACTCTTTTTGTATATATTGCAATGTTCCATGATATGTTATGTACCTACTCGTTTTTCTACGGTATAGAGACAAACATGAATATGTTTGTTACTCTACTACTGATGGTGATGGTGGTGAAGGTGCATGCATTTCACATGTCTTTTATCCTGAAAAGTTAAGGAATGCTTAGCACTACCATCGCATCATGATGGCAACTTTTCCTTGTTGGCTTTTTGGTAGTGGTGATGGAAGCATAACTAGAAAAAATACAAAAGTTTTTTTCGAAAAAGTTAATAGTATCTTTTCCTGCTGAATCCTAACATGGTATATATACATTCATAATATCACATCACATGCTGTTGCCTTTTTCTTTCTTTCATTTAGAGAGAAAGGGAAGGAATACGTAAGAAGCTGTGGAACCTGCTTGATACTCTCTCTCTCTGCCTGTTTTTCTCTGGTTTTCCCAATTCAACACAGTTTTTTTCTCTCTCTTATTTGGATTCCACCCTAAAAAGTGCCGATAGTGTTTAAGCGGTGGTGGTAGTCCTAGTAAAAGTTGTGAGCATATATTAATTCTGAAAAGAAAAGGAATAAACCATTGGTTATACAATTTTTTGTAACCAGATGTATGAATGTATGCATGTTGAAAAAAAACTCTTGTATCTATCTTATGTATGTATATGGCTTTTGTCTAAAAATAAGGGTGAAGAAGCGAAGGGGTCAGACAATTTCTGTAAGAAATAAATTGGGTGGGAAAAATTCGGTGAAACTGCAATAGTATAAGATGTAAGCATTCATCTACTTACACATATTGCATTTATATACATACTTACAAGACAAAAAGTGTACCGCGTGCACGAGGAACGAAAAGAAGAAAGTAAAAAAGAATGGGACAGATTTTTTCTTCTCTTCTTTCCTTTTTTCTTCTTCTTCGTTTTTATTCTACATTGATACTATCATATCATATGTAGTACGTACGCATTGAATAATATAATATGAGAAAGTAGATGGAAGTGGCTACTGATCCATATATGAAAAAAGCCTTGTGGAGATATCGAAGCGTCACATTTGATCTTCAGTGGGCCCTACTGATGGTGGTTGGTTTTGGTATGTCGTTAGTGTAGTGGTTGGTTTGGTTTCATGTGTGTGTCTATAAAAACTATTCTTCTTTTTTCCTTCAAGTTTAGTGGTGGTAATAAGTCATGATGTTGGTTTATACACAAGTTCTCAAGAGAAAGAACAAAGGCAATGTAGAAAGTCAGTCAGTTCTGTTATGATGATGGGGGAGGATTTGTTATCTATTGCTCTCAACTTAGCTAAGCTAAGCTTATTCGATAATTTTAGTCACACTGTTTTGGTTACTACTTAAGTTTGGAGTAGTAGTTTCCGGGAAAAGAAGAGAGAAACTGTGTATGTATACATAGCATACTACCATATTCAAGGGAAAAGAGTTGAGATAAAGTGATAGGGTTGCTGTCAGCAGAGAGAAAAACTGTTTTCCGTGCGGTTTGTTTTCAGTGGTGGTGGTGGTGGTGCTGTTTTGTTGCAGTACAGGGTGAAACGTCACAACCACGAGGCTGGTTCTGGCTGAAAAAGTGTTTTCTCTATCTAACTTCGTTTTTCACCTTTTTTGTCACTCGTTCTGCCTGCCTTAAATTTTAGTGAAAAGTTTTTCTGCTAAGAATAAAATCAATATGTTTTGTGCCTACAACCACGGGTTCTACACAGGCTTCTTTGGGAGGTATCCCCCACTTGTTGTAAGGAAACCACATAGTTTCACTCAATTGTTTCTCTTTGTTTTAGTCACATTATTATATAAGGAACCAATTAAGTTATAAGTATATAACAACCATGAAAATAAAGACTACCGGTCGGTACGTCGGTTTGTTTTCTTTAATTATTTTTTTACTTTCCTTTTGTAAGCGACAAAGCACATGATCACAACGTGCACTTTTCTCTTTTTGTTTTCCACTCGTTTTTAAATTTTTCTGTTGAGTAGTTTTGTGTTTTTTAATTTTGTCACGTTAGAAAAGATTTTTGCTCGTTCAGACAAATTGACTTCATTTCATCCGTGTAATATTTGAGAAAAGTTGAAATGGGGAAGATGGAGAGGTAGAAAAACGCACAAAGAGAAAATGAGGTTATATTCATTCAATTCAATTAGAGTCGAATAAAGTAATAAATGTAAAAGTAAATGTGGAAAGAAAATTTTCCAGTAAACTTGTTAGTGCTCATTGTTTCAAATGTTCTCATTCGACTTTTACCTCTCTTATATACCCATTCACATTAGCAGCACCTGGCTTTCCTCTCTCGTCTACCCTTTTTCTTTGTCTTTGTTTGTTAACTTGTCTTTTGTCTTACAAACAAAAGTACTGGTAGAGCAAAGAGAGAGAGAAAGAGAGGAGTAGTTATAATAGTGGAATAGTTTTCTGAATGCATAATTCTTAATATGCATACAAATATGTATCTTGAAATAATTTTTCATATTATTCTCATATTCTCATGTTGATGTAGGTATGCATAATGCTTGGAATATGTTTTTCCAGAAATGAACTTGAAACTCTAGGAAAATATTAATTTTCGTAAGAAAGGTTGGAAAACTTGCGGGTTTCCTTGTATTTTTTGTAGACGTACATTCGAGGTTACACAAGTAATTGTTTTCAAAAGGGGAAACGGCTATTTAAAAATGAAACACTAGAAAATACGATGTTGAGGATCATGCATGCAAAATGTGATACATGGGACGCACATATATGTACATATGTACATCTGATTTGTACCCTTTGACCATGTTTTAATTACAAAAAAATCTTGTTTTCTTTATTAATTAACTAGCTATACTGCATTTTGATAACTTTATTATAATTTTATGCTTGCTGCGCTAAATTATTGATTCATTGCTTTTGTAAAAAAAAGATTGAAGCAAAATGCATTTTGAAACCTGTGTCTAATAAATTTATTTTATTTTAAATTGACAGTTTGGTGCTGAAGAGTTTCCCCAGGACTCACCCCGATATGCCTCACCAAAAGGGCCTGGACTGTACCCGGATTCGTCATACTTCATGGGTAAGAATTTATATTTTAGCTTATTTATATTAGGGGCAAACAAAAATCATTGATTTTTGATAAAATTCATGGATTTCATAGTAAATTGCACATCTGCTAACTCCTTCTGTCGTAGGTTTACATAAAAATAAACTTATGAAAATTAGTTACAATTTATTTTGGCAAAGAACACCTGGTTTAACATGTACAATTATTATTTGGGAAAAATGACAATGAAAATAAGAGAAAAAGAAAGACAGTTTTTGGTAAAATGGAATGTAGAATGAATTAGACAAACGATGTGGTGAAGAGTAGGAGAATTTGTGTGCAATAGTGGCTTGCTAAGCAAAAACATAAAATTGGAACGTGAATTCCCTGATGATTCAATGTACGTTCTTTCATTCCTTATATCCTCACACAACGCATTAATTATGTCGAAGAAGAGCGAATTCCTAAACTCAAGCGATTTAGGAATGCAGCCACCCGCTCAAGCAAAAGAAAACATGAAATTCTTAACTGAAATTTGTTACTTCAATCAAGATTCCTGAAGTAAATGGTATTTCTGAAGTTGCTGCATTCGTTAATTGGATTAAACCAATTACGTTGATATTTAAAGGCCTATTTACATGAACTAGTCAATATTAAGTCAACATTCTTTCATTTTTTTAAAGATGGGAGCGGCAATGGCGACTGGAACAATTCCAGTGCGTCTGGTTACTCAGCTTATAACCCTTCAATGATGACGACTCACTTGCCACAATACACAAATCCTCCTCCAAATGGTGGTCCAATAGGTGTATCTACAAATCCCATGCACTTACCTCCAACTCATGACCCCATGGGGGCTTACAGCCATACCGGAATTCCGGCTAATGGGGAACCTCCAATGCTTGCCTCTTCACTTCCTCCAATGTCCACGTTCCGACCAAATCCAGCCGGACCTGGAGCATCAGGACAACAACCACCACCACCTCTTCCACCGCCTTCATCTGTGAATAATGCATCCAGTCCGTTGTACAACAGCCACAGTCCTAACATTGGTCCTCCTCCACCTCCACAAGCTGGAGATACCGTGGGAAAAGCATTGGCATCGGTATTTTTTTAAACAATTTATTTTTCTTCGTTTTCTTGCATTTCTATCTGCTTTCATAAAATTACATAAAATCTACCTTTTCCATAAAAACTCAACGCGGTACAATAATTTCACAACTGAGAAAACTTGAATTCTTTCACTCGGTTGTAGTTCTGTCGTTACTTTTTATGTATTTTTACTTCCGGTGGTCGGTATTAATCACAACAAAAAAAGACATGAACAAATGTTTTAGTATTTAAAATCTTTTATCATTATACATTATATGGTCTGCCTTTTGTCATTAACACATTTAACTCCTTTTATTACGGAAATCGTTTTGGGTGGCAGTGGCACTTTTGTGGTAAAAATAGATTAACCTCTCAATTGACTGAACTGAAGTGAATTTTATGGGAGCATGAACGCAACGGAGGTTGGGAAAGATTTTGCTACAGAGTTCAGCTTTGTGTTTATTTCCACTTTTACAAAAAAAAACTTACTACTGTATTGTGGGGTGGGCTTTTGAGGTGAAACAGTTGCTAGCAAAAAAATAGTCTAAAAAGAAGAATAGCAAAACAGAGACACGAAGTCATTTCCTTTCTGAGATTTTAGAACTGTAAATCTGCTCGTATTTTTTGACAATTCTTCGTGGGCGGGCATGATATAAGAAGATTTATATGCTGCTCACATACTTATTTATCATATAGATTTTCTTTCAAGATGAAAAAATGTCGATATAAATCTGTAGACGTTAGGACGCTTGGGAGTAAAAACCCCTATGTAATGTGAATGATAATAGCAATTCAGTATATATGCAAATGGAAACCGTTGAAATAGTCAGGTTCGACCATCTAAGTCAAAAAATGTTTATTTATCTTTGGAGAACTACACAGCAGAATTGAAGATGAAAAAATGAAAGGAAAAACTATTTTTTGCGAATTTTTGGGGTTTGATTGGTTGTTGACATTTGGTTTGGCATAGATATACACGACGGATCATAGTGCCAGTAGTTCAAGTCCATGTACGCCAGTGAATTCACCGCCTCCACTCACATCAAGTGGTCCACAAGGGTGGGGTGCGGGGAGCTCTGGAGGCGTTACTCCTTACACACCAGCTAATCATCCACCAACATCTCCCGGTTTCCCTGAAAGGGCCTTACACATGGTATGCCCAATTAACCAGGTCCGAACTAATACTAAAATGGTGAAATAAACTTAACATTAAATAGTATTGCTGTTTATGGTTGTTATCTAGTTTTTTTGTTTGGTTGACGCATATTAGTTTGTTGTACTAAACTTTGTGCCATGTCATGTCTCAAAACTACACACTACACTTATCATTTTGCTGTAAAATTTAACTCATTTGATACAGTGAAAAAATGATGCGAAAAATTGCTTATTTTTGTCATTTTTGCGTTTTGTTCATGTCTTTGTCTTACTGTCTTCTAACAATGCTTTTATATTTTAAACGTATTTTACGCTGTAATATATATCATGCTAATATTTTCATTTTTTTGGCAATTAAACTTAATTTGCTTACATTTTTGTTTTTTTGTGTTTTGTAATAAATCAATAGCCTGTACCAGAACAACAGCGTTTAGATGACGCCATTGGTATTCTGCGTGACCATGCAGAGGTATATTTTTTTATCATTTTAATTACTTTATTTTGCAAATTTTTGGTTTTGGATTTACTACTAATTTTTGCTCAGTGTGTATCGACATATTTTGCATGTCACATAGTACTGTAGAGTAGAATCCGTAGGCATATGCATTTGAAAAAGGGATCGCATGAATGTAACTGATGAAACGATCAAATTATTTAGGGTTCACGAATGGAAGAACGCTTGGATGATGCCATAAATGTATTGAGGAATCATGCAGAGAGTCCTCATCCGTCTTTCCATGGAATGACTTCCGTTCCACCTCATCCAGCTCAGCAACATTCCAATGGTCTTTTGGGATATCCTCCTCCACTTGAGTCTCACATGGTAAGCTACGAAGCTGTAAGTGAACAAGCGTTTAATCTTCGTAGGTTTGCGGGGGTAGCATGCAGAATCTTCAAAACGACTCATTGATATTTTTATAGAACCCGCATGGTAGTATGGGAGCGGTGGGAGCACCTCCTCAGGCTTATGGTCCAGTTCCATCCCATTCTGCAGCTCCAAGTAGCGATCCAATTGCAACAATGAAACTAGAAAGGGCTAATCCTGCACCCTCCTCAACAAAATCAAGTAAGTTCATATAGATTGTTACGTGAGGTTATGGAGAAAAGTTTACAAAACGCAAGTATTTTAATATTTATCATGTTCGTTAGAAATTTCTAACTTACGTTCTTTAATGGGCGTTATTTTAGAGAAGAGAAAAGAAATTGGTGGAGATGTGAAGGGAGATTTGCTGGGACTGGGATCAAATAATAGTAGTGCAAGCACAACTTCCTCTACTTCCTCTGCAGCCAAGGGGGCAAAACGTTCAAGGAGGCAAGTGTATGTGAAAAATTGTTTAACAAAGCACGTTACAAGTTTATCACAAATATATTATTTATTTTACATTTTTCTTCTGCGTTGTTAAATAAATATGGTATTTAAATGAATTATTTTCCCCTTTTATCCGTACTCAAAATAATTAGTTCGCTTTCCATTTCTGGAAACAGGAGTGAGCTCGATGATGAGGACGATGATGATGATATAGGTGATGGAAATCCTGACACCAAGCTTCAAAGAGAACGTGAACGGCGAATGGCCAACAATGCACGGGAAAGGTAAAACAATCTTATTGCTTTCCTAAATTCGTAAAATTATGCGCATTTGAAAGGAAAAATACTTAATTGTCCGTTTTCTTGTTTTAGAATTCGTATCCGGGATATAAATGAAGCTCTCAAAGAATTAGGGCGCATGTGCATGCAACACCTAAAGTCAGATAAGCCACAAACTAAACTAGGTATTCTAAATATGGCAGTTGAAGTAATTATGCAGCTAGAACAGCAAGTTAGAGGTATGAAACTCAATAAAAATTCCTATTACTAAAATAATCATTGTAAGATTGGGTCTGTGGGGCTACTTGAGATGCTAAAAATATACTTTTCTTTTTCCTGTGTAGAACGTAATCTGAATCCAAAGGCAGCCTGTCTAAAGAGACGAGAAGAAGAGAAAGCAGAGGATGGTCCTAAAATTCCAGGACATCCACTTGCACCACCACCTCATTTAGCTCCAGCATTTTCTTCCATGGGAGTTTCTGTAAGTAAACTATTCTATCCTATATACTTTCTGGCAGTGTGCCTTTTTCATATTGTACATTTGTATCCGATTTTATGCATACTTTAATTTTGATTACAGTTTACGTTTTGAATTGCAGGGCAACCCCAATATGAATCAAAGTGCAACACAACTAGGACACTGATACAAAGAGAAGCACCTGCAAAACATCTTAAGCTACAGTATATTTGTTGTTGAATAATAATATGAAATCACGAAATTTGTGACTTGTTAAGCGCGTTTATACATATATGTTGTAGCAAGTAATGTACATTTTAGGATTTTTTGTTTTAATTGATCGTCAGGAATAACTGCTCTAATTTAAAAACAACGATCTAAAAATTCAGAGTTAACGTATCAAACTAAACATACACACAATATCCATCGAACTGCATTACTAAAGTAAAATATTATGTTATGTTCCGAGCGTTTAATCTTTATTAGGGCTACATAATTATAGTTTAGTTTGTGGATACGTAATAAGAAAAATAATAATATTAGGCAAAAAATACGATCAAGTAAATATTTACGATGTAAGAATTATTCTTAATCAAAGTGAAAATGAATATTGAGAGTTTATAAATTTTGCAAGCGTGTGATAATACATAATACAACAAAGAATTTTCTCAAGTAAGTTAAAGTAGTTTTGAAATGATGCTTCACTCTAATTCTTACTGTTAGTACCGCTACTACAGAGTTGATGTACATGACAAAATGGTTAAAAAATTTATGACGAGATATCATCTCTATTGTTGTTTTGAATGGTTTTATGATTATGTTTGTTAAATTTTGTTAATGTTAAGTTTACTACATACTATGTACAGAGTTAAGTTGTATCAGTATATATTTGATCAACTGCAAGTTTTACAGTTTATTTTTGCAGGCTGCATTCCAAACAAAGTTTTTTAAAACACCACCAATGAAATGAAGGGAATAAAGTGAGACATCACATTTAGCAGGGGGTACCATGATAAATCAAGCATTTCACGGCGTCAACTTATTAGGAAGTCCCGATTTAGTACACTGTCAAATACTTGAGCATTTAAGTTAAGTTTTTATTCGTGCGTTACGCAAACTATTAGAAATTAGCAGGAAAGCAGCTTACGTTATTTAGGCTACATAATACTTTACCCATTAGAAATGTAATGGCAGCAAAACAAGTATAACCTGAAAAGATAATGCAATTTTCCGATCAATGCCGATATTTGTCACATTATATCATTGCTTTTTTCGTATTATGGAAGGAATTTGGATAACAACAGGGCATTCAAAGTGCCATAATAGTTTATTCGTAATCAGTGGTGAAATTTAAAACCTGCTATTCAGTTAAAGATTTTTATGTTTTTATTTAAATCAATTATATATGTAAAATATATAGCAAGATTACGTTGTGAAAATTTGCCAGTTGTCTGAATATAAAAAAAAGATTCGTTATATGTTCCTTGGCATTACATCATACACAGTTTGTCAATTTTTAAAAGTTTAATTATGGTACATTTATAAAAAAGTCTCAGATTTAATGCATGCCATTTTAATGCCATAAAACCAGCGCAACGTGCATGACAAGATGCATTGAATATGTTTTCCAGAAAAATCGTTAAACCTAGATCTCGGCTGGGCGTAAAGTTAGTCATCCGGTTTTAACATAAATTTTTAACTTTCTCTTTAATTTATCGAATTTTCTACAACGAGTTGTAGATACTACTGCTCTCTTATCAATGCTGCACAAGAAGAATATTGCATTTTTTAATTTATCTCGTTTGGTTTGTGCTTTATGTGAGGTTTTATGAGCGGCTAAAATGATTCTGAAAGAGAGCTAAAACTAATTGATGAATTGCCCATAAGATCGCTTCACTACAACTCAATTCTTCAAATGAATACACTGACAAACGTGGCATTTAGCTTTTAGTTGTGACATTTATTTATTTAATTTTACTATTTTGCAAGATTAGGAGCGCTAGAGTAAAAAAAACTTTCTTTGTAATTGAGTTAGCAATCATATTTAAATAACATTAAAAAGTATATCGGTTATTATTCAGGGAAAACAAAATTTATATAATTTTTTGTATTCCAATTTGTTTCAATTCAGAAGCAAAAAAAATAGAGGTATACTTTTCAGTCCAAAGTTCCGTGACAATTGAAACATGACATACAATAAACGTAAACGAATCATTATCGTTATATGCATGTCTTATCTTATTTTAAGATGTTATTGCTTAATTTTTATTTTTATTAGTCAGTCTGATGACTAGTGTAGTGCATTTTATTTGCTTAATAATTTTTAAGTTAATGACCATTCGTAGTTTTAAATTACTTAATCATTAGTTGTTCGTAAATCATAATTTTATCTTTAAGACAAGCCAATTTTATAAAAAACTGTCAGGTCTCTTTCTTTAAAATCTCTAGTTACTTTTTAAGCATTTATTAAACTTCAGTGCAAATACTTAGGCTTTTAAAAATATATATTCATAGTTCAGTTTGTACATATAATTTTTTTGTTCTTGTAAAGTTTATGTACAGTTGTATTTTCTGTTAGTTGTTATTTTTTGACTTCCTCAATCGCGATTATTACTAGATAGTTAGAGACAATACTTGTATTCTGACATCACACCTCTTGTGTTTTGTGGCCAAGCTACATTGTTTTATAAATATGCTTATCTTCTGATCATGGATCAATAAAACTAACGATAAGATGCTCATACATGCTTGTGTGACAACGAAATATGAAATTAGCCTATAATTTTTATGGTCAAAAGTTTTATGGAGTAGCAGTCATTTTTAAAATCGCATTTTTTGCATTGAACATGAATCAACGAATTTATTTCCACTAAACGAATTTGTTTTTGAACTGTTCAAATTATCGAAATTGTAATTTGCTTTTAAAAACCAAGTTTTGTCGTTTCATTCAATTCATCCACAAGCCTAATCATCGAAAAAAGCTTGTCAAATTTATGCTAGGTTCATTTAGACCATATCAACACATGAAACCTGTAAGATGGAGTAAGTTATAAAATCAATGAATCGTTCAAAAAAGGTAATCTAAATTCAGTGTTTTCAGTTTTTAAATGCATAGAACTAAAAATTTCATGACAATTTCGTCTCTTAATAATGTAAATGTTTGACTAAAGTTTTAAGAATATTATACCGTGACGAAATATATCATTATTATATTATATGTTAAGTGATAGAGTTAATGATGATCATATGAAATAAAATGTCATTTGTAATACAAAAAATATTATATATGCATAAAATATATGTGCGGATTAAGGGAACTTTTAAGACTCATGTTACTACTATCATAAATATATTGTATCGTAACTGCTATAAAATAATAGAAAAAAAAACAAAATGTTACTCTTCTATAAAGAGTCGGTTTAAGACAAATATGTTTATTTGTGTAAAAACAACGTTTCCATTGAATACAATATGTGCATATTATTATAGTGAATAATAATATGACATAAAATTACTTTACTTAAAAAGAATGTCCACTTTACGTGTTTGTGTTTATTTTTTTACATTCAATTCAATTCATCATCACTTCTTCATCTTAAAACTATTCATTTAATAATACTAGCATATTCATACGAAAATTAATACTTCAGCATGGAATGTCCAGCTTTCACATAGTTTAACAATAGTGTTCATAAAAATTAAAAACAACAGAAACAGACCAACAATTTTATATTGTTTTATTGTTTGCATAACTGTTACCAGAACAGATTGTCATTTACAGTCATCATTTTTACCTGATGTAAAACTGCTTTTATTTATTTATTACCAGCATAACAGTTTTTATTAACATACTAAATTTTTGTTCTATCTGTAGCAGTACAAAAATCGTTTAGAACTTAAGGTGAATTAATCACTCGACATACAGAATTACTCTAAAACTATCACAATATTCATTTGTAACTAATACTTATTAATACCAGTAAGAAAAATGCAATGATCTTACACATTGTAATAAACTTAGATATACATATAAACAGAATACCCCTCAAAGTACGCTACATAATTAGTTACATAGAAATCCCATTTAGTGCCACCGGTAAATACTAATTAAGTACGCCCGTGAGTTTATTTTCTACCATTTAAAATATTAGTTAATAGTAACCCTTACCGTCATAAATATCAAAACACAAAATCCGTATACCATAAAGTTTGGCACTTTTAGAGAATTAAAAAACAAAAAGGATAGCATGGAACTAACTCGACTCAAACTACAAAACCCAGACTTCAGACGTAGACCATTCCCATTTCCCATCTAAAGATAACTATACCTTATCTAACTTAGGGCACATCTAAAAAATACCCTGTACTGTGTGGAGATAATCAACTTTTTATTCAATTCCTACAAAGCTATCCAATCATCAATATGAGAGTACAAGCAATGCCCTAAGTTGATACATGAAATTTTCACGTTTGAGTAGGATACATAATAAACTATACTATAGAGTAGATACCATTAATCATAATTTTAACTTCACAGGAATGCGTCTTCCGTATCCCCTTCCGATCATGGCTTCATCCGTTTTTTAAACAATAAAGGAAAGGCCCCGCCGCTTATTATCTTATTCTGAACCCGAAGTGACAAAAACGCAATTATTTACACAATCGTAATTAAATGAGTGCATAGACCTTAAAAATACTTAAAACACAATGATTTTCTCCAAAAAAGAAAGAAATACTACGTAGCATAAAACATTCCATAATTACTTAATTATTAAAAAACAGGCAATGTCATTTTAGCACACACGACTTTACAATTGGTGGGCGTTTTTGCTATCATTAATATTTACAAGGATAAAAAAACGCATCTAGGTAGCAGATAAAACCTACTACAAAAGATGTACAGTGCATTTAAAAAATCAACGTAAAAGAACGGTTATATTTGCTCAACGGTTACTTCCGCTTGCTACCATTCCGATTTTTTTTGCAACGAATTCGACGAAATTAGCTTAAACTACGTACTAAAAACATGTAATTACATAATACTTGATAAAAATTAGCAACAATAAAATGTTTAACTGGTTCGAACATTTTTCACCGGGGCTTCACTGAAGACCAGTGATGGTGTCGTTGATGCTGGGGTTGGGCATGTTGAGTAACGTGATGAGAATATGGCCTAAGAATATCTGCAGCCGTTTCCCTTTCTTCGATTACCTTCCCTCTTCGAATACGGAAGCACATTATCATCGTTGAAACAGTGAGTATGACAAGGATAAAGGTACTCAATGCTGAAAAAAACATGTAAAATTTGAATTTAACAGATGCTACAGCAATATAACCTACAATTTACGGTTTTCAAAAAAGTAAAAGTAATAAAAAAGGATAAATTTGTATTCATCACGTATAAAAACTGCGTACCAATCATTGCTGTAAACGCTCCAGTTTTCATACACACACTTTCATTGGGCTCCAAAGTTGTTTTGAGTGCTTCAGAGTCTTCATCTTCTTGAAGTACACGTAAGGCCTGAAACAAACTCGTTTTTTCTGACAATGTACTGTTCTTCTCTGAATCCGTGATCATTTGATTGTCAGTAGACCGTTTAGAAACACTTTTAACGTTCCTCCAGTAGCAAGGTTGACTCTGAAAAGTGTCATTCATCACCATAAAATAAATCATCAAGATGGACGTAGTAAAAGTGCTATCAATTATCTGGTACTCCACCAAAAACAAAGCTAATTTGACATACTTCATTGTTTTATGTGGTCATTGACAGCAGCGTTGCAATTGCAATGATCATACAAATTGCTGAACGTGTGTATTCATTTAAGTGTTTGTTTTTTCTTGAAAATTGAAGTACTCAAAGTGCATATTAATACAGACTACTTTACTTCCTACCTGTCTTCTTCTTCCTCTTTTCTTTTAAAATGATATTTATTTTTGTAGAGCGATTCTAATTTAAGGTTGTCGAAAAAATTAGTCGTTACTGTTTTACTCAAGACAACTATTACTCAGCTTTTTTTAGTACAAGTGCTGCAGCACTGCATCTCAGATTTAAGTATATTATCATCATTAGACAAACAGAAAATAAATAAGTACTTACGGGACATTGACCGTGACACATGCGAACATCACATTCTATGTAGAGGGCTGGTGAGCCTGTAAATCTGAAAGTCTTGAGGTAGGCATACACTTGCGTTTCGTAAAGATTTGTGTGAGACCACGTTCCTCGAAAAGGACTCATCAATTTGCTATCCACGGGACAACTAGGAAAAAAATATGAAATTGACGTTTTAAAAAAGCGAGGAAAAAGGCGAGTGACTGCTGCAGAGCATTGTAACTTAATTATGTTGAATGCGTTTGTAGAATTTAACAACAAGATAAACGCGCGTATTTGAACTGGAACGTATTACATGTTCATTACAGCAATTTAAGGCTATTATGCCATCGTAAACTTCATTATTTATTTATTACTTTGAAGAGCATAATACGTTGAAACAGAAGCTATAATTAAACATGATCCGTGTAATTACCGACCAAGCGTCAATCTCAAAGGAAAGGTAACATTTAAGTTTTATGACTTTAAGAACATAAAAAATGCAAGATTTTTTGCTGGGCGGAATTGCAGCGTATTATTAGTGAAAATATAATTTGTACAAATGACGAAAATTAACGTGTTTCTTCCTCAATAAGTTTTTTCTGCGGCATGAGAAACGTTCCGGTAATCATGTATACTTTCATTAGAGTTAAAAAGGACTAATAACACTTTTACTACTCACCCGTAATGATCAATCAGTTGTATGCGTTTAGTAGCTCCATTATGTGCATAGCAGTCATTGACCACGATATCGAATCCGTCGTATTGGGATCTCATATTGATCATTAAAGTTAAAGGGTCGCCCACCCGAACGGGACCACCTACGCGAGTACCTGCTGTACCAAAACCATAACGAACCTCCATGTAGCATTCCGGGGGAGTGAGAGTAAAGACAACCGGATTTCCTGTTGCGACCCTGTTAAAAATTTGTTAATTATGAATTTAGTATGAGGTATTTTCTCTGAAATATATATTTTTATTTGAGAAATCAATGAAGTGCTTTTCTTACTCCACATCTAAGAATGGAAATGTTACAGTTTTCCAAAAGTCATAACCGTATTCACAAGTGACCTTAAAATGTTCATCCCACTCTTCCTCTATCATTGGATTGTACTGCACAGTCACCGTATTCCACATGAAATTTTTCTATAGAAAAATGGAATGGATTGATACAAGATATTTCACATTTGAATTGGAATCCGAAAATGGATGCCATGCAATCATACATAGAGGTACACGAATACCCATTTTGTACATATTATTTACTAGGAAGCATAGCATAAGATCTGTCTGCAAAGTATTCAGTCATTTTTTTACACTTACCGAAGGTTCTCTCCGTCCTTCTACGTGATTAGATGCCCCAAGAGTGCCACAACGGTTAAGTTTAATCAAATATTCGTAATAGTCCCGTCCAGTTCCGTTAACATACACACAGTCGGGGTCATACGAATAGCCTGTTTCAAGTAATGTGATCATTGCACGCAAAATAATAAAAATAGTTTTACACCTTTTTATCCAAAAATGAAAAAGTTTTTATGCATTAGACTGAAGATGCGCATTATGCAACAAAGTCTACTCAACAGTGGGACAAGATTCAAGCTTTCTAATGTATTCATCATGTTAAAGTCTCACCAAGCAAGAAATGATTTCACACCAGGAAATCTCAGGAAATGAAATGGGACAAACGTTAAATTAGTGTAAACATGATTTGAGGAAGGTGATACAAAATAGGAAGGAAAAAAGCTAAAATTGCATGCGTGTTTGTCCTGTTAACTTTCCGAATGAAAATAACGCAACAGGGACCTTTAGCCGCTGCTTTGTAGACATTTTTCACCAAATATGGAGGTAGATTAATCATCCCATTATAATGCATGTAATACAATAATTTGTACATAATACAGTTTGTTCTTTATGCAAAGTTTTTATCAAAATTTTACCTGAGGAATATATCAAGCCATGGAATGACCCATTCATAGCCACACGAATCTTCATGAAATCATCTTGACATTCCGCCTCGATGTCTATTAAATTTTGCAAAAGGAAATCAGAAATAAAGTTATTATATGTAACATGACACACAGCATTTTACAAATGGTAATCTCAACATCGAGTGAGCGAGCACACGCAGACTAAGACAGTCTTGGACAATAGTTTGACTGATCTATTTTTTGTGTGATGATATAACAGCTTATTAAAATGAGGTAGCATTTTTTTAAAATATTAGTTTACGTTGCACTCTGGTCATGTTAAAAGGATTCCGGTAGTTACGATCCCATGCACTTTGTAAGGGGACAGGATAGCGGCTCTCTGCAAGTGGTCGAGCTTGCCATAACGGATCTGCGTCTAGAGCTGGTCGAGTTCGCAGTGAATTTGGGGGTACGTAACCTGAACCTCCGACAAAAACAACCTGAAAGAAAATAAAATATTATATAAATTTTGCATTTTTGCATTTTAAAAGATGAGCAAATGAGTGGCCATCTTGCATAAAATTGCAATCTCAAAAATAGCAGGAGTGGACAATGGTGACACGCGAGCAAAGGGTTTTGTTTATCAAAGTATATTCACTTCTTTGTCTGGTATTATGTGATGAGATTGCATGATGCAATGACATTTTTCTGCTACAGAAACACACTGAACTAGTAATATTTGTGGTCATCTATCATCATGTCAGCATACGATTTTAAACAAAACGTTTCAGTGGACTACTTTATTTTCTTGGTATTACATGCAAAGCATATTTTACAATATTAAGATAATTTTATGCATTTATGCGTGTTTTCATGATCTCTTTACGATTAAAATTATTTTTTCAATTGTAAACGACGCATATATCATCATGATGGCTGAGATTTTGTTTAAAATCGAGCTCTCACACTACTTGATGAAAAGCTAACGGTTTCATTCATTCATCATTTGTAATTTTATTTTGACATTACTGGTCGATTATCGCTTCCTTCCTCTTGAAGTGCTTCCCTCGTTTCGTTCAGCAGCTCCGGATATCCACTTTTAAACTCATATTCTTTGTGCAGAAGGGTATCCTCTTGCAACCCTTTATTACTGGAATTCTCCACTTCTCCGCTATGAGTGGTCAATGAGTCAGCATCCCTCCATCCGGCAAAATCATTCATTGTGGGCTCTTGTCTAATTCCTACAATATATTGTTACAATAAGAATCTCATATAGCTTATTCAATAAAATTTGGTTGTATGTCCTATATTTTCATGCTCTTTGACAAAACATTATGATGTTGTAAAATGTAAGGCATCTCATATTCCCAGCATACATATCTTACATAAACATCAAGACCTTTTATACGCCTTGTAGCGGAAAATTACTTGGGAATTCACTAAATCAAAACTGTTATTAAGCTGCTTACCTTCCACAGACTGATGTGTGACAGAAGGACCAGTACCTCCCCCGGTTGTGCGACCAGTGGCGGCAGACGAAAATAAGGCAGAGTCTTCAGGAGTGGTGCCTTCATGAGATGTAAATGATATAGTCTGTAATTTTACGGGTAAAATGGAAGACGAAGTGGTCAAGTAGTCATGTGGCGTAACGTCATTATTTGTGATTTCATCCGTGACGACACTGGAAGACTCTCCTGTTTCAGTTGCAGCCTGGAAAGTTGCATTGAAATTTCAAATCATATTATAACATACATTTATTTTCAGCATAAAAATATTTATCCAAATTCTTTGTCCAATGTCATTTGTAATTTCCTCTATTAAATTTTGTTTCCGTCATCTTCTTTCATACTAATTGCTTGACTCTCCATACGTCAACCTTGAATTCTGAAAAACACGGTTACTTATAGATATTTTCAATGTCACCAAAATTGTTACCCTTTTACTCAAGCAGGGTTAAATATTAGTATCAAGTGTATACATAGACACACTAAATATATTTAATTGCATATTAAACAAAGTTATATATAGATACGCCTGTCGACTGTGCATCCTTCCCAATACACTGGCACGTAGTATATCAATTTATATCATTTAGCGTTAGCGTACTACCGGTAACTTGAATTACTTATCTAACATTACGAGTGTGCTGAACCCTTAATTCAGTTTTTGTCAAGCGAGCTTTAAAAATTCAACTATGCCTTCCTGTAAGTGACTGCTCGTTCAATTCAAACCGCAGATTATAGTATTGTGTATTTTAAATATGGAAAAGTAACATTATCATCATTAGTTTTTTTATGTAGGGGCTTCTGTTTATTTGCGCATTGTTTACACGTTACTGCACTGTACTGTACAATGCAGTCAGAGTGAGGTGCTGCTTTGTTGTAGTTCAAGCTCGGTAAACAAATGAGCGTGGGTGGAGGACCACGCCTGTCATGTTGCCGATTACAATCTAATCATACTACTCATCATGTTGCTCATCCACTAGCCAAGTGACCCTAATCAGAGTAATTCTTGTATGAAGATGACTATGTGTTTTCAATATAATTAATATAAAAATTATGAATGCACGTTCCTACTCTACTCTGCTAACGTAAGTGAATTGATGTGTGTGGTGTGCAAAAATGAATCATTGTTTCTTTTCACTTTTATTTTGGATCCTCGAACTACGATTTGCTATTGTAGTAATGGCGATGACATTATAGAATACCACACAGTTATAAACATATTTTGGGGGATTTATGCAGTTATCTGCATTACATTAGCTAAAAAGCAATTGAGCAGTATTAATTGCTGTAACTGTCCATACGTCATATTAAACCATTAAGCGTGTATGTCTAATTCATAATTTTTTGAGGTCGATGCGATGTAAGGCTGAAACGAGGTAAAGGACGTCTGACGTTGACTGTTCTGTTTGATTCATCGTATAGATACAAGAATATTTACAATTTCGAATTATAAACAAAAGCTAACATCACACTAATGTAATTAGCTACACACGTTATTTGCACTGCATTCATTTAAATCAGTAATGACTTCATTTTACACAACCTGGAAGAAGTTTGACATCTGCTGCATTCCCAAATAAATAAATAAACTACAAAATATGCACCTACGCTTGTATTAAAACAAGTAAATTTGCAGTCTAATGATATAAATGAAAAATTTATCTACTAATTTTAGTCAAACGTGTGCTTCAGTGTATTGCATTGTATAAAGTAACGTTTTTTGCATACCTACATTACAATACTGTTTGGAAAAAAAAGTATAATGATTTAAAAAAGGACAACCGGATGCAGAAATTAGTTCACGGCTTATACTATCTTTGTTATTAATCAACTTTTTTGAAAACGCCAATTTGTTTACACTTGAAACTTGAAATGCTCTTCCTTTCTATTTCAATATTTTTTTCTCTTTGTCCTTTGTTCACAATTCGTTCCGTTTATGGTGGACAACACATCTCCGTATTTTGATTAAAACTTTTTATTGTTAGAAAAAAGCGTATCTTCTATTTTTTGCACTAACTGGTAGTTGTCATCCCCTCTATTTACCAAATTTTTATCGCTTATTTAGAAAAAATGAAGAAGAAGCGACACAAATTACTTGACAGTTTTGAAGGTCAGTCTGATAAGGGAATGCTGAGATTTTTTATTTAAGGCTAACAAACTGCTGGATAATATAAAATTCTCACAGTTCCTGCAACGCCTACAATTTAAAATTCATCAGCTTGAAAAAAACTCATAATGAACTCGCTCGAGTTGTTGCATGTGTATATTTAAAATTCAAAAACCGAGAAGACAAGCAAATTAGTCTGAGAGAGTATAAAAATAACTGAAAAAATGGTAGTCACAATAGAGCTTTTTCATAAAAAATTGTATATAAACTATGCATTCTCTCCTCGCATATTGCAAATTGGCCTTAAAAATGTAAACTTACCACAGACATAACGGGAGCAGGTACTGAAGCAAGAAGCACAGCCATCACGACAAGAATAAGGGATGTCAGCGACAAAATCCCAGAAGATTTGCTAGACGTGTTCATCAGATGAAGATAGCTGTTATTAGCGTCATTGTTGGTGAATGGCAAACAAAGAAAGGATGGCAATTTCCAAGTCAGCAGGGATGGGGAAGTGAAGCTGCTAGTAGATTTGGAATTGTCGAACAATCCTTGCTCTTCTATGTCCTCTTGCCCACAACTTTTGTCAAAAGTCTTATTCAAATTTGAATTTCTTCGTACTCCTGACTTAGATTTCTTTGTTGTTTTCACACTGTCCTCAACAAATGGGGAGACAGAAGAAGAGGAGGACATGACAGTGCTAGTAGCAGTGGTGTTGATGCTGTAATTATTGTTATTTTGGTTGCACACATTATTATTGTTGTCCTCTTCAAAATTAACATAATGGGCAGCATCAGCATTATCCCCTCTTTCCTCATTTTTTCCTTCTTTCTGCGAAGATGATGGTGAGGATGACGATGGTCGCTTATTTTTAGACCTATGCTGCTGTTGTTGTACACTATTGTTGTAAGCACGCCTTTGTTCATGTCGTTCACTGTGCTGAGAACTTTGGCTGCTTTTCTTGCCATCTTCAACAACCCAGTCCATCGTCATCATTGTTGAACCTGGCTTTTGCGAATCTTGCAGTTGCAGCCTTCTTCCTGATAAGTGTGATATGTATGTAGAGGAGGACGACCTTGTCATGTCGTCTAAATTTTTAAACGACTTTGCAAAATTCTTTTGTGGAAATGGCATATGCGCTGTAGATAGTAACTCCTTTGTTGGTGAGTTGTCGATAAGTAGGTCTTCCTTCTTTTGTTCCAAGTCTACTTTTCCCTTTGTTGTTTTTTCGGTGGTTTGAAAAATTCTATTGAGAAATATCCCGTTTGGTTCCATGAGTTGTTTGATGTTTATGCCTTTGCAAGTGGTTTTAGTCTTTTGGTGACGACGATGATGATGACGCGGAGGTGTTGATGATTAACCACTGGAATGACAACCGAGAATGATTCGTGCTGCTGTTGCTGTTTCTCTCGATGATTATTATAGTGCTTGATACAATTACTAATTATTATTGTTACAGATGAAAATGGCAGGGATAATAATAATGGTGCTTCTTGCTAACTTATCAAGCGGAACGGTTTTGTTCATGCCCTTAAGCCTTGCTGCGTGACAGCTACAGGAACAGGTAAACAATAGACTTTGTTGGTAAAATAGTTTGATGATGGTTATGTAAGAAGACGTGTGATGAGGTGTTAACGATGACAAAATGAAACAGTGATGGCTATGTAATGAAATTTAAGAATCTCATCCCGTTTTGGCTCATCCTGAATTTATTTAAGTTTTAAAACTTGAGATGTAGTATTGGGCTTGTCTTGTTTGGCATTGAATCACAAAAAACTTTTAATCTTTTTGTCAGAACTGTACTGTACTTATTATAAAGCTATTTTATCCACTCATTAGTAATCAAGCGGGCATCACCCGAGATGTCCATGTCACTCACTTTTCAGTTTACACAATGGATGAACTCTGGTTAAAAAAATCTGTGAAATTAAAAATAGAGTGTTATTAAAACAAAAAATTAAGTATGCAATAAAATGTATATGCACTTGAAAATAATCCTTTTTAGAAACTTTAGTCACAAAACTTTAATTAATTAAAATACCAGTATATGTAATTGCGTTACAATCTTTACACGTCACAAACTGCTTCATTATATCCAAAACTACTGGAGTAATGGATGGAGCAATGAAATCAAGGAGGTTGTGATAAACCTTTGTTAGATGGTAAAAATTGCATTTTAACATTGGACAGGACAAATTTCACTTAGGTACTTACAACGTAATTCTAGTACTTCACTTCTAGTTCATTTTTCACTGCGTAAGATTTCTTTATACAATTTATTCCTTCAATGCACTTTTGCTATTTCGCTTTATGAATTTCATTTTTACCACTTTTGTCAATGAATCTCTTGTCCTTTTGAAAAATCAAAGCGAATCTTTTTGATTCAACTATTTTGATTTATTGGAGAAATAAATGGTTAAAAATTTGCCATACTGAACTTTTTGAATGTTCATTGTGTAAAAGCTCGTCATCAAGTAGAGCCATTATGATGTATTAATTCGTGTGTAATTTTTCATACTTACAAGCAAGAGTGTTGAAAAAAGCTAAACCAAACGCAGTTAGTGTTCCAATATTATGTACATCATTTATATACATGAACGAATGTTGCTATATAGTATAGCCTCATCTATGCATGCGTGCTCAAAAAATATTAACAGGTATGGATTACTATTAATTTGACTCAAATTCTTATTCAATAACATTAACGAATTTTTGCTCGAAAAAACTTCATGGTCGAAAAGATGCTAAACTGCAGAGAGTACAGTGGCTATGTAACGGCTGCAAATCGTTGAATGAATGATAGATTAGTTCGATATCAAAATATCGTTAATATTATGGTAATAGTAGTCCGATTTGGTCGGACGTACATTCTTACATAGTGATGAATTTACTAAAAAGTAAAATATGTTATAATACCCCGTTATTTCCAGAACTTGATTATTTCAAGATTCCATGTACCGTAACGCCTCTCTATAGACGGAACAGTATTTTCGTTTCGTAAAATATCAAAAAAAAATGAGGAGTATTTCCTTGTTTTATTTATACACCTTTTATAAACCTAGCACAACATTACTTCCAGGCTTGAAACTAACCACGTTCGTTCAAAACTGTGAATAAACATGAAAGGTTGTTGGTCAATTATTATTTGAAGAATGATGCTAGTTGTTTTTAAAACTGGAAACGGAATAGGCAAGCAAGCATGTAGGTACCTGAATAATGTATTATTTAGGAAGATGGCAAACCGAAATACCATATCTTGATCATTGATCATCCATCCCTCTCGAATCGCAAGTCATAATAAAATGCATCACAATATTAGCCCAAGCGTTTTAAACTTGTGGTGGTGAACTCACGGACGGACAAACAAAAGATAAGCAAACCCAATTCCTTAGTTCATATTCATATGATTGCAATACAAATGACGATGTACAAACCCTTTTACGCATGTATGTATATTACATAAACCCGAAGAGCAAATAAATTTCATCTGATATGCTTATGAAGGTACACACATAATGGATAAAAGCAGAATCGGCTCATGTTTCTCAATTGAAGTGTTAACTAGACAAGTAAAAGGAAACATTTTTTATAATGTTCCCGAAGTGTTTATTATTCTGACTGAGATCATACAAATCTTTGGGTAATACAGATGCACAAAGTCAAGTTGCACCGTTAGCTAATTGTCATTTGCATCTTGAATGAACTTTCTGTAATAAATGCGTACATAGTTGATACGACTGTGACCATTTCCGCGTTATTCATACTTTCACAAAACATGAAAGAACAACAGCTACCGAAATTTGATAGCATATTTTTGGCATTGGCTCCTCACAGGTATCCAAGTCAAACGTTACTCAGGCATTATAAATAATACACAAAGGAACTGAACAATCAGTTTACGAGAACAATTAAAGAAAAGCTCAACAGGAGGGTAAAAGTCATCATCAGCGCATAAACGTTTGAGAAGAAGAAGAAAGCCAAAGCTAGCTGTACAAATGAGCGAAATAGACTAACTCTTGAGTCGTATCTACTGCAATTTATATTACGACTAAACGCATTTAGTATCGAATGCAAATATTGTTTGCCACATTCCCATTACCATGCATGTTCGAACAAACTATTTATACATGCATATTTATCTTCAAAATAAAGTAATAACTGCAATAATTGAATAATTGATTGATTATAAAACATAATCCTTTGACCAGTGCATGACTACATCTTATTTTAAGTATCAACGGGCTTTTTCTGTGCGAAGTAGAAGAACTCAACTAGCATCAATTTAAATGAATAATCAAGTGTATTATATTTAGATATGGCCATGTGATTTCATTTATTAGAGTTAAATCTTTATCTGGCACCATAATTGAAAGACATGGATAATGGATACCGTTAAGCGTGATCAAATGTCCTTTTTACATTTTATGTAGATAGCGTAACTGCACATTTAAACTTTTTCATGAAAGATTTTAACTGCTATTATATTTTGTGTTTTATGCTGAGAAACCATTGTTTCAGAGTTTACATGCAGAGAGATGCTGAAATAAAGTCAGTATCACCATCCCAAACACGTATATCGTAATTTTATAGTTAAGCGAAAACTATTGTGAACATTGTCATTGTAAAATTGGCGTACAATTTGAAACATAGAACATCGGTGAAAGATGAGAGATTCACATTACATGTACAAATATATGTACTCATTCATCATTCACAAGACAAGACTACATTTTTCGGGTTGAGTGATGGGAAAAGACTAAGCCGCCAATTGAAATGAGCAACTTCCGGTGTGCAGAACCTGTAATAGCTACAATAAAAAGTAAAAACAATAGGAGATCGTAAGGTTGCGTTTCATTATCTAAAATTGCTTAATTTATTACAAATTGTATGTATCCATTCATAAACAATTCTATTAAATACACACCATTGTAAGCTTTAAATGTTCTTTTAAATACTTCCAAAGGTTTAAAGGTTGACGAGTTTTAAACAACCGGTACATTTAGAAACGAAAGAAAATTACATTTACATGCCTTACAAGACAAACTTCCATTTCACGTATGCTTTTAATAACATTTGATGGATTTGTCAGGGCAGTGTCTTCTCGTGCTGAACAAAGAAAGTTGAAAGTACGGAAATTTTTATGGAAGACAAAACGTACGCCCATAAATTTTTAACTCGTTGACAGAAAATGAAAATAGTCCATTGTTGGATTCATCCTGGTCAAAAAGATCAACAGAACGGTTAAAACATAGCATAACAATTAAACATTCCCAGTTTAATGCCTTTTCACTTAATGCCACGAAGTACAAGTACTTTAGAATACAAAATTCCACTGAAGTCAACTTGCATTTTCGTTAACTCTTTTCTCGCAATTGAACAAAAAAATATTTTGATGTCACAGCAAAATGGCAATGTAAATTGGAGTAACAATAAGTTTTACTTTACACAAAAAAACAAAATGTTCAGAACATTTTTATGGTCAAAACATTATGCACGCAATTACTCTTGTATATTCGTAATAAAGATTGGATAACAAGAAGAAGGATGAAAGGTGCCATTTTTTTACTTTCTTCTCAACTTTTATTTACTTTAGGTTATTGCCTCAAATTGTACAAAATAAAATGTTTTACCGTTTAAGAACCGTTTTAAAATGAACAATAAATATGGTAAGTTAAGGAAATCACTAAATACGTCTTTGTACTCTCATAAATCTTACTATACCTATTTTCCTTTCTTTTCCTATTGCGGTTATATAATGCAACGCGAGTTATATAACAAATATGCCAGATTTATTTCGAAGATTTCTAAGCGAAATAGCGAAAAAAGCATCTTGTCATTCAAAATAGTAAGAAAAAGTATTATTGTTTATTTGCTTCTCAGCAAAAGTAAGTAAGCAGCGAACACAGTATTGTTTGTGCATGCACCTGTCAAACAATAGATGAAATTTAACAAAACTCACCTCTTTTGTGTACTTTCAGTGTTGATCTTCTAAAAAGGGTTAAGGCTAAGGTTAGTAATTTCTTAGAATGAAACTGAATTTCGACTTTTACAGTTTTACTTTGAATTTGAATTCATACTGTTTCATGTAAAAAGAACGTTTAATAAATGTAAAGTATATTATGTGAAAACGCATGTGAAATTTGGTCTGTATAAAAGGGGCTCCCAAGTAATCGCATCTAATTCTTACAAAACATTCACACAATTGTGAAAAGGAAATAAGAGCAACAACGAAAAATATATTATGTAAATTTTTACAAATCGTTTCAGGAAATCAGTGTTGAATTGGCAAACAGTATGAAATCTTTGATAAAGGGGACACACAATGCAGTATACTTCCTAAATTGCTATATTATTCCTGACAAAAGCGAACAATTGATAATTCATCGTTTTGCACAGAAAACTAAAAGTTCTTCTTTTGCAAAGTTCGGGCCTACAAAATGTCTTGCAAAGTTCATTTTGTTGTATGTACCTAATCTGTGAAAAGTAGCATAAGCAATTTAATAGCCAATTAACTGATCAGAAGCTAAATGGTGTTTATTGCATTTTTCATGTATTTACAGTTATCACTTGGAATACTTTTGAATTTTGATAAATAAGGGAATAACACAAAAATGTTTTGATGTTACTGTTACACAACCTTGCAGGGCATTACAAAGGTTAAAACTCGACATCGGATTAGCGTGAGTAATTAAGTTTAGATACGTGGTATTCAATTGGATAAAAATTTGTGGCAAAAGCCACTTTTTAATCATTTCAATCCTCATAAATGTCGCTTGAATGTAAAACATTTTCACAAAAGTAGTCAGGCCAAGTGCACATTGTTAAGCTGATTTAAAAAACTGAAATATGATGTGTTTTCTAAGTTATTGGGTAAATCTTGAACGAGCTAGCTAGACACTAGACAGTTTCGCAATATTTTAGAATCCGTTTTTTATAAAAAGCCATTTATGAACATTATTGCAGCTCATTAAAAGGTTTATTTTACAAAAAATTGCATGCACTTCAAGGCTTAGTGTTACGAAACTCAAGAAAAATGCATTTTCGGCGAGCCATTTTGTTGATCCTCATGTTTTAAAAAACCAGGTTGTAAAAAATTGGAACTGGATATTGCATATTTCGAACACTCGAATATCACTACGGTATGTTTTTAAGTCGGTCAGTCATAGGAAACTGCTTTTGTTGTTGCAAGTAAACTGGTCATAAACTGTATGACGGTCAGACACATGGACTTTTAGATGCGTATCGTAAATAAACTGTTACAAAATATAATTGTTATCTAATGAAGGAAACACTTTTGGCAAATTTTTCAAGCTTATTGAAAACCAAGTTCATTATCCGCACAAAGCAGAAGGATCCAATACACAATCTATTAAAAGAATGAATGTAATGTGTTACATAGATAGAGTTAGTTGGACAAAGGGAAAAATCACAACGGTACCATGTGCTCTTTGCCACAGATTGGACAAGTGTGTACCTTCTGTATAACCTATCGTTATGTACAAAACTGTTAATTATTATTAATATGACAATGGCCTTTTGAAGTAGGAGGAAATGAACTGAAAAACTTGGCCACAAGTGGGATAATAAAAACATTTTGGCAAAATTACATGCGAAGATGTATTCAAGCAAGAATGCAAAAAATAATAATATAGATTAAAAGAATCGATAATCCGTTCACATCAACATGGAGTTTCATGCACAGTGGGTGGAATAAAAGCGAATAAAATGGCTTATCACGTAGAATATTATGTGTAATTAATTTGTCGTATCGGTATGATTACTTGTGATTCTGCAGCTGTTGTATCATTTTGGAGATTTGAAGATAATCGATTGTGTTGCTCTATTGTTGCCAAAAGTGTTCAAATTTTAATATCCAGCTCTCCTTTGAAAAACGTGCAAAATCATTCAACATTCAACAATGTTTATTTTTTATGAAGTTAGATAACAAATAAACCGTTGCATCATAAACCATTATAATAACAAGCTATAAGCACTTTGATAGAGTTAGATAATAATTTCAATAAATCAATATATTTTCTTAGGCACATACTCATATTTTGGTCATTCATAATTGTACTTCATGAAGATTGTTATTTAAGAGGATGCACAGAAATGACAATATAATTAGCAAGGTCCAGTGCTTAACACTTTGTGCTTTTAATATTATCATTTAATTTACATTGCAGTAAAAATCTAATATTCCATTAATTTCATTTCCGCAGACTTTTTCATCTTATGATTGTGACTGTGTACGCCGAGCGCATGACTAAGATTTCTTGCATTAATAAAAATCAAGTAAGTTAATAGTAATCGTAATTTTGTAAACGATTTATTAACTACCGACAGCGATTCAATCGCGTAAGAGGTAGTTATTGGGATTAGTATCCTGTCTGTCTGTCCGTCTGTCTGTCTGTCTGTCTGTCTGTCTGTTCCGCGGTAGCTCCGAAACTACTGAACGGATTGACACCAAAATGGGTACACATATAGTTGGGGTCATGGTCTTCGGTGTGATAAAATTTCAGACCCCAATGACCCCCTTGACCCGAGATATAGGGGTCACAAGATCACATGCATTTTAAATGGCCATAAAAATATTTAAAAGAGCTTGAAATTTTTTTTGGTCGTCGATCCAATACATACAGGAACAGGATAATCTGATCTGATCACGTTCACATTGGATTGATTTTCATATCCTGAACCCCATACATGCATATTCTTCCCAACAATCGACAATTAGTTATCAGGGTTTACATCCTTCTCGTTTCAAACTGTCGGTAGTTTTCACTAAGGGTTTACACCCTTCTCGTTATGAATCTAAGCGTGTTGGTATTTTGAGTGCGCAGCTTATTTCGTTCCAAGAAAAAGCAAGCTTTGGTTCAAAACTACTGTTTTTTATTGCAGATGGCCTCCTCTTTATTTAAACCACTTCTTTTTTCGTTTCAACCATTTATTTTATTACTACCATTTTTGCTGATCATTCGAAATGTTCAGGCTATTTTAAAAATATTATAACATTCATGAATCAAACTCACAACGTTACAGACTAGTAGTCAAATCAAAACAAAGTGAGCAGTCATTGATGATGGTAATCGTCGTCGCCGTCTCATCTCGTCGTTTTTCTTGGTAGTAAATAATTTTCAATTTTTCCTTTTCCCGATGATCCAATGCATGACAAACACTCATTCAAGTTTCATGTTCAATTTTTTTTCCTACCAGGAAAGTGCAAGTTTACATCATGGTGCGCGGTGTGGTCTTATATTTTTCTTGCGGTCAGATTCAAGGCAGGTTGCACAAAAAAAGTTGATTAAAAGTTGTTCGCTTTTGGCAAATAATTTTATAATCGATTTTCTCTGGTTTTATAGCATATAGCTTTTCCGAGAAAAAAAGTCAATCAAGGGAACAAGACAAGAGGGCTGCACCGGAAGTAAAAAGTAACTCAAACTTCATTAATAATGGCCAGTCATTTCCATTAAGCTCCATTTTCGGATTTACCGACTTTAATGACAATGATGATCAAACAAAGTAATCTTTTGCTACAATCTTTTTTCACAGTGCAGTGCAAAACGAGAAAGAGTATCTGTCTACTAGTCTACCGTAATGACTTTGAATGGACTTCTGAAAGGCAAGTCATCATCACCATTTGCCATGATTATGATGATCCTCTCTTTCTTCATCAGAGCATTATTGTCATAGACATTTTCCAAACTGAACTGACTTGATTTCCAAAAAAGTACTTTTACTTGGAACTTTGAAAGCTTTACAACGGCAATGGTCTTCGTGATTATTATCAAAATGGGCATGATGATGATGAGGTACTTACATAAATACCGACATTATACATTATATTTGGACATTCTTAGAACTATTTATGATCTTGTTGATTACGTTACTATGGGAACTATAAGAGTAATAATGATAATGATATGATATGAGTATAAATGTCAGGCTGTTGGGTACGCCATCATCATCATCAAATCCCTTTTGAAGACTCCCAAGAAATACACACATTTATGCAATATGCATCCGTTTTTTAGAAAAGAAAAAAAACCTTGACAAAATTACAAGCAAGGTTATCAAAAGTATATTGCTAGAAGTCTTGATTACACAATACTTTTAGTTTTCATCCAACAAATGAACGAATGCAACGAAAATTGCATTTTTGCCAAAAGCAAAAGAAGGATTTTACTTGTGATGATATGGTTGGTATATTATGTGCGTGTGATGCTGCGGAAGAAGATCAAAGAAAGATGACTTTGTAGAATGAAACTGAACCAAGCAAATATCTAGAAGACCAACAACAACACAAACGAATCTGAATCTCATCCTCTTTTGGTAGTAGAAGTTCATCTAATCATTTCTTTGCTGTCATCACACTTTGATTTATTCCTTGACTGTGTGGGTGGGAAATAATAAGAAGAGATTCCACTAGAGAGCCATTATGTGAATATGAGATGGAATGGGATATACTATTCTTTTTGTTGGGAAATGAAAGCAATGAACTTGACTACTGTGTGTATTATTGTATACGTGGTTATATTGCTGCCCTATAATATATTATATTTTTTCATACGCGTGGATGGATGAATGATCTTTCTCCAGGGGACACGTCGATCGGGACTGGGATATCCCTCTCCATCACACGCAATCTACCACTGCACTTCTACTTGTTTGGCAATAGCGATAATATAGAGAGCACTTCACTTCAAGATCAAATCCAACTCTATCATGATCATGATCACCATCATCTCACCACACCGGAGAAATTCCTCAGAGATTACTTCAGAGGACGAAAGCAAAGACATTGGATTGTGTGTGCGTATTATTGCGTACCTTCACCCTCTTGTTCTTCATTGGAAATAATATAAATTACACGGTTGGAAGACAGCTGGCTGGCTTTTTTGTTTGATTTGGCTAGAAACTGAAGACAAGAAAAGAAGAAGAGGAAGGAAGCAAGAAGCCAAAAAAAATTGTGAGGGAGGAAATTTCAAGTTCATTGCCAATGTTGAAGTTTATGTGTGTGCTTGGTTGGTACACAAATAAAATCGATCGACAAGTCGGTAGACAAGATTCTTCAATACTATCATATAGAGACGGATACGCACTTTTTTGATTTTGTTTGTTCGGGGCTATGTGAACTGCGAGAGGAAAAGAACCCTCTTTTCATTTCCATTTTGGCTTCTTCCGGATCCGGATCAACAAGAACAACTGCAATGCGTGTTGATATTGTATCTATTTTGTAGTAATTTTTTTCCCCCTTTTTTGTATTTGTTTGTGTAACAGCTTGTAATTATAAGGATGTCTTGTAGCTCTCATTTGACAATTTATTGTGTCCTAATATGGCTTTAATGAAGCTCCACAAAATACCGTAGATCCGCCTACAATCCTTATCAATCAACACAAATGTACAACAACAACGGCAAAATAAACATGGAGGGTTCCCAAGAAATCCCCCTATCCCAATAAAACTTGTAACTGTTCAATGAAAGGATATTCCCTTTTCTTTGAGTAATTTAGGTGCGGGGGTGAAAAATAGGTGGCAAAGAGGGAAATGTGCCTTGTATGCGAGCGCTATGCTACACAATCTGCAACAATAAATGTCAAAAATGATACTACCATATAGGTAGATAAGCAATAAAACTTTTTCCTTAGCTTTGTTGAAGGTTACTTCTACTCTTTGTATTAAACCCATTAATTTCTTTTCAAGTTTATGCGCAAAAATTTTAAAGTGTCATTAAAAATTACGTAACAGAAAAAATAAAATGCCGCATGGTAACAGTCCCACAAGACGTAATACAAGCCAAGCCACGCACAAGCCTTTACCTTGCCACTTGATAATGACAACGACATAAAAAAATGCAAGATGCTTATCACATCTGTCTTGATTTGGAATTAAGGATATTATAGTGCTGATTTTATATTTAAGATAATAAATCCCATTTTATTTACTACCATTACCAAATCAACTGATCAGCAAAAAAACATGAGACTAATGGATTTGAAAATGAAGCAAAGTCATTAGGTTTTATAACTGTTATGTATGCATTTACTTTACTTTGTTCATTGAAGCTTCAGTCAGTCGCAGTAGCTTTTTTAAATTGTGTACACCTTAATTTGCAATTTAGATCTACGCTTTTAATGAAAAATCACTTGGTTTCAAAACTTTAAGTAAATTAGGTACATGATTCATTATTATGACGACTATAAATGTGCACATCTTTTTTGACATATTTGTTCATTAAATGTCTAGCCATTTAAGGGCTCCCTCCCTTTTGTTTACCTAATTACCTAAATGCTCATAACTAACTTGTGTAATTTAATTTTTCATAAATTAAATGAAAAAGACAACAAATAGGACATAATTTGTCGGCAAGTTTTTTTCAACAATTTTTCTCAAGTGTTTTGGTTTGATATATTCAACTGTTGCCCCCATATGTGATAATTTGACAAGCCATTTTTGACAGCTGCGCCTACTGCTCAAAAAATTGTTTACTAAAAATTTTAATGTCTTTATTAAATAGTAGGGCAGAGAGACTACCATTTTGTAAGTTTTGATTATCAAGTTGATGCGTATAATATGAGAATACACGTGCCAAAAGACAAGCCAAAAATGAAGTTCACGTGTGAATGGCCAGCAAACGGATTGTTAGGTAACAACAAACAATGAGAATACTATGATAGCCAGTTCAACACAGAAGCACAAAACAAAGTAAAATGTGATGACGCCATCTCATGAATAACTACTGAATCTACGGTACACGGCCATTATCTCCCCGTGCAGAATTCTCCCCGTGGTTTTTTATCTCCCCGGGTAAATATCTCCCCGTGAAAATAT